>OX463759.1:10933476-11111443 GCA_949824845.1 Rhingia rostrata
ATATCATTTCGCTAAATTTGAGTGATATGCATACAATTTGAGTGATATGCATACAATAAGCGTAATCATATTATTTCGCTAAATTTGAGTGATATGCATACAATTGCATTGGTAGATAGCGCGGTTCAAACGCTCGTATCCTTAGAAATCGATTTAAATCGAGAAAGCAAATGTACTTGCTCTCACTTTTAAGCGTAATCATGTCATTTCGCAAAATTTGAGTGATATGCATACAATTTGAGTGATATGCATACAATAAGCGTAATCATATCATTTCGCTAAATTTGAGTGATATGCATACAATAAGCGTAATCATATTATTTCGCTAAATTTGAGTGATATGCATACAATTGCATTGGTAGATAGCGCGGTTCAAACGCTCGTATCCTTAGAAATCGATTTAAATCGAGAAAGCAAATGTACTTGCTCTCACTTTTAAGCGTAATCATGTCATTTCGCAAAATTTGAGTGATATGCATACAATTTGAGTGATATGCATACAATAAGCGTAATCATATCATTTCGCTAAATTTGAGTGATATGCATACAATAAGCGTAATCATATTATTTCGCTAAATTTGAGTGATATGCATACAATTGCATTGGTAGATAGCGCGGTTCAAACGCTCGTATCCTTAGAAATCGATTTAAATCGAGAAAGCAAATGTACTTGCTCTCACTTTTAAGCGTAATCATGTCATTTCGCAAAATTTGAGTGATATGCATACAATTTGAGTGATATGCATACAATAAGCGTAATCATATTATTTCGCTAAATTTGAGTGATATGCATACAATTGCATTGGTAGATAGCGCGGTTCAAACGCTCGTATCCTTAGAAATCGATTTAAATCGAGAAAGCAACTGTACTTGCTCTCACTTTTAAGCGTAATCATGTCATTTCGCAAAATTTGAGTGATATGCATACAATTTGAGTGATATGCATACAATAAGCGTAATCATATCATTTCGCAAAATTTGAGTGATATGCATACAATTTGAGTGATATGCATACAATAAGCGTAATCATATCCTTTCGCAAAATTTGAGTGATATGCATACAATTGCATTGGTAGATAGCGCGGTTCAAACGCTCGTATCCTTAGAAATCGATTTAAATCGAGAAAGCAAATGTACTTGCTCTCACTTTCAAGCGTAATCATGTCATTTCGCAAAATTTGAGTGATATGCATACAATTTGAGTGATATGCATACAATAAGCGTAATCATATCATTTCGCTAAATTTGAGTGATATGCATACAATAAGCGTAATCATATTATTTCGCTAAATTTGAGTGATATGCATACAATTGCATTGGTAGATAGCGCGGTTCAAACGCTCGTATCCTTAGAAATCGATTTAAATCGAGAAAGCAAATGTACTTGCTCTCACTTTTAAGCGTAATCATGTCATTTCGCAAAATTTGAGTGATATGCATACAATTTGAGTGATATGCATACAATAAGCGTAATCATATCATTTCGCTTAATTTGAGTGATATGCATACAATTTGAGTGATATGCATACAATAAGCGTAATCATATTATTTCGCTAAATTTGAGTGATATGCATACAATTGCATTGGTAGATAGCGCGGTTCAAACGCTCGTATCCTTAGAAATCGATTTAAATCGAGAAAGCAAATGTACTTGCTCTCACTTTTAAGCGTAATCATGTCATTACGCAAAATTTGAGTGATATGCATACAATTGCATTGGTAGATAGCGCGGTTCAAACGCTCGCATACTTAAAAATCAATTTACATGAGTGATATGCATACAATTTGAGTGATATGCATACAGTAAGCGTAATCATATTATTTCGCTAAATTTGAGTGATATGCATACAATTTGAGTGATATGCATACAATAAGCGTAATCATATCATTTCGCTAAATTTGAGTGATATGCATACAATTTGAGTGATATGCATACAATAAGCGTAATCATATCATTTCGCAAAATTTGAGTGATATGCATACAATTGCATTGGTAGATAGCGCGGTTCAAACGCTCGTATCCTTAGAAATCGATTTAAATCGAGAAAGCAAATGTACTTGCTCTCACTTTTAAGCGTAATCATGTCATTTCGCAAAATTTGAGTGATATGCATACAATTTGAGTGATATGCATTCAATAAGCGTAATCATATCATTTCGCAAAATTTGAGTGATATGCATACAATTGCATTGGTAGATAGCGCGGTTCAAACACTCGTATCCTTAGAAATCGATTTAAATCGAAAAAGCAAATGTACTTGCTCTCACTTTTAAGCGTAATCATGTCATTTCGCAAAATTTGAGTGATATGCATAAAATTTGAGTGATATGCATACAATAAGCGTAATCATATTATTTCGCTAAATTTGAGTGATATGCATACAATTGCATTGGTAGATAGCGCGGTTCAAACGCTCGTATCCTTAGAAATCGATTTAAATCGAGAAAGCAACTGTACTTGCTCTCAATTTAAAGCGTAATCATGTCATTTCGCAAAATTTGAGTGATATGCATACAATTTGAGTGATATGCATACAATAAGCGTAATCATATCATTTCGCTAAATTTGAGTGATATGCATACAATTTGAGTGATATGCATACAATAAGCGTAATCATATTATTTCGCTAAATTTGAGTGATATGCATACAATTGCATTGGTAGATAGCGCGGTTCAAACGCTCGTATCCTTAGAAATCGATTTAAATCGAGAAAGCAAATGTACTTGCTCTCACTTTTAAGCGTAATCATGTCATTTCGCAAAATTTGAGTGATATGCATACAATTTGAGTGATATGCATACAATAAGCGTAATCATATCATTTCGCTAAATTTGAGTGATATGCATACAATTTGAGTGATATGCATACAATAAGCGTAATCATATTATTTCGCTAAATTTGAGTGATATGCATACAATTGCATTGGTAGATAGCGCGGTTCAAACGCTCGTATCCTTAGAAATCGATTTAAATCGAGAAAGCAAATGTACTTGCTCTCACTTTTAAGCGTAATCATGTCATTTCGCAAAATTTGAGTGATATGCATACAATTTGAGTGATATGCATACAATAAGCGTAATCATATATATTTGAGTGATATGCATACAATTGCATTGGTAGATAGCGCGGTTCAAACGCTCGTATCCTTAGAAATCGATTTAAATCGAGAAAGCAAATGTACTTGCTCTCACTTTTAAGCGTAATCATGTCATTTCGCAAAATTTGAGTGATATGCATACAATTTGAGTGATATGCATACAATAAGCGTAATCATATCATTTCGCTAAATTTGAGTGATATGCATACAATAAGCGTAATCATATTATTTCGCTAAATTTGAGTGATATGCATACAATTGCATTGGTAGATAGCGCGGTTCAAACGCTCGTATCCTTAGAAATCGATTTAAATCGAGAAAGCAAATGTACTTGCTCTCACTTTTAAGCGTAATCATGTCATTTCGCAAAATTTGAGTGATATGCATACAATAAGCGTAATCATATTATTTCGCTTAATTTGAGTGATATGCATACAATTGCATTGGTAGATAGCGCGGTTCAAACGCTCGTATCCTTAGAAATCGATTTAAATCGAGAAAGCAACTGTACTTGCTCTCACTTTTAAGCGTAATCATGTCATTTCGCAAAATTTGAGTGATATGCATACAATTTGAGTGATATGCATACAATAAGCGTAATCATATCATTTCGCTAAATTTGAGTGATATGCATACAATTTGAGTGATATGCATACAATAAGCGTAATCATATTATTTCGCTAAATTTAAGTGATATGCATACAATTGCATTGGTAGATAGCGCGGTTCAAACGCTCGTATCCTTAGAAATCGATTTAAATCGAGAAAGCAAATGTACTTGCTCTCACTTTTAAGCGTAATCATGTCATTTCGCAAAATTTGAGTGATATGCATACAATTTGAGTGATATGCATACAATAAGCGTAATCATATTATTTCGCTAAATTTGAGTGATATGCATACAATTGCATTGGTAGATAGCGCGGTTCAAACGCTCGTATCCTTAGAAATCGATTTAAATCGAGAAAGCAACTGTACTTGCTCTCACTTTTAAGCGTAATCATGTCATTTCGCAAAATTTGAGTGATATGCATACAATATGAGTGAAATGCATACAATAAGCGTAATCATATCATTTCGCTAAATTTGAGTGATATGCATACAATTTGAGTGATATGCATACAATAAGCGTAATCATATTATTTCGCTAAATTTGAGTGATATGCATACAATTGCATTGGTAGATAGCGCGGTTCAAACGCTCGTATCCTTAGAAATCGATTTAAATCGAGAAAGCAAATGTGCTTGCTCTCACTTTTAAGCGTAATCATGTCATTTCGCAAAATTTGAGTGATATGCATACAATTTGAGTGATATGCATACAATAAGCGTAATCATATCATTTCGCTAAATTTGAGTGATATGCATACAATAAGCGTAATCATATTATTTCGCTAAATTTGAGTGATATGCATACAATTGCATTGGTAGATAGCGCGGTTCAAACGCTCGTATCCTTAGAAATCGATTTAAATCGAGAAAGCAAATGTACTTGCTCTCACTTTTAAGCGTAATCATGTCATTTCGCAAAATTTGAGTGATATGCATACAATTTGAGTGATATGCATACAATAAGCGTAATCATATTATTTCGCTAAATTTGAGTGATATGCATACAATTGCATTGGTAGATAGCGCGGTTCAAACGCTCGTATCCTTAGAAATCGATTTAAATCGAGAAAGCAACTGTACTTGCTCTCACTTTTAAGCGTAATCATGTCATTTCGCAAAATTTGAGTGATATGCATACAATTTGAGTGATATGCATACAATAAGCGTAATCATATCATTTCGCTAAATTTGAGTGATATGCATACAATTGCATTGGTAGATAGCGCGGTTCAAACGCTCGTATCCTTAGAAATCGATTTAAATCGAGAAAGCAAATGTACTTGCTCTCACTTTTAAGCGTAATCATGTCATTTCGCAAAATTTGAGTGATATGCATACAATTTGAGTGATATGCATACAATAAGCGTAATCATATCATTTCGCTAAATTTGAGTGATATGCAGACAATAAGCGTAATCATATTATTTCGCTAAATTTGAGTGATATGCATACAATTGCATTGGTAGATAGCGCGGTTCAAACGCTCGTATCCTTAGAAATCGATTTAAATCGAGAAAGCAAATGTACTTGCTCTCACTTTTAAGCGTAATCATGTCATTTCGCAAAATTTGAGTGATATGCATACAATTTGAGTGATATGCATACAATAAGCGTAATCATATTATTTCGCTAAATTTGAGTGATATGCATACAATTGCATTGGTAGATAGCGCGGTTCAAACGCTCGTATCCTTAGAAATCGATTTAAATCGAGAAAGCAACTGTACTTGCTCTCACTTTTAAGCGTAATCATGTCATTTCGCAAAATTTGAGTGATATGCATACAATTTGAATGATATGCATACAATAAGCGTAGTCATATCATTTCGCTAAATTTGAGTGATATGCATACAATTTGAGTGATATGCATACAATAAGCGTAATCATATTATTTCGCTAAATTTGAGTGATATGCATACAATTGCATTGGTAGATAGCGCGGTTCAAACGCTCGTATCCTTAGAAATCGATTTAAATCGAGAAAGCAAATGTACTTGCTCTCACTTTTAAGCGTAATCATGTCATTTCGCAAAATTTGAGTGATATGCATACAATTTGAGTGATGTGCATACAATAATCGTAATCATATCATTTCGCTAAATTTGAGTGATATGCATACAATAAGCGTAATCATATTATTTCGCTAAATTTGAGTGATATGCATACAATTGCATTGGTAGATAGCGCGGTTCAAAGGCTCGTATCCTTAGAAATCGATTTAAATCGAGAAAGCAAATGTACTTGCTCTCACTTTTAAGCGTAATCATGTCATTTCGCAAAATTTGAGTGATATGCATACAATTTGAGTGATATGCATACAATAAGCGTAATCATATTATTTCGCTAAATTTGAGTGATATGCATACAATTGCATTGGTAGATAGCGCGGTTCAAACGCTCGTATCCTTAGAAATCGATTTAAATCGAGAAAGCAACTGTACTTGCTCTCACTTTTAAGCGTAATCATGTCATTTCGCAAAATTTGAGTGATATGCATACAATTTGAGTGATATGCATACAATAAGCGTAATCATATCATTTCGCTAAATTTGAGTGATATGCATACAATAAGCGTAATCATATTATTTCGCTAAATTTGAGTGATATGAATACAATTGCATTGGTAGATAGCGCGGTTCAAACGCTCGTATCCTTAGAAATCGATTTAAATCGAGAAAGCAAATGTACTTGCTCTCACTTTTAAGCGTAATCATGTCATTTCGCAAAATTTGAGTGATATGCATACAATTTGAGTGATATGCATACAATAAGCGTAATCATATCATTTCGCTAAATTTGAGTGATATGCATACAATAAGCGTAATCATATTATTTCGCTAAATTTGAGTGATATGCATACAATTGCATTGGTAGATAGCGCGGTTCAAACGCTCGTATCCTTAGAAATCGATTTAAATCAAGAAAGCAAATGTACTTGCTCTCACTTTTAAGCGTAATCATGTCATTTCGCAAAATTTGAGTGATATGCATACAATTTGAGTGATATGCATACAATAAGCGTAATCATATTATTTCGCTAAATTTGAGTGATATGCATACAATTGCATTGGTAGATAGCGCGGTTCAAACGCTCGTATCCTTAGAAATCGATTTAAATCGAGAAAGCAACTGTACTTGCTCTCACTTTTAAGCGTAATCATGTCATTTCGCAAAATTTGAGTGATATGCATACAATTTGAGTGATATGCATACAATAAGCGTAATCATATCATTTCGCTAAATTTGAGTGATATGCATACAATTTGAGTGATATGCATACAATAAGCGTAATCATATTATTTCGCTAAATTTGAGTGATATGCATACAATTGCATTGGTAGATAGCGCGGTTCAAACGCTCGTATCCTTAGAAATCGATTTAAATCGAGAAAGCAAATGTACTTGCTCTCACTTTTAAGCGTAATCATGTCATTTCGCAAAATTTGAGTGATATGCATACAATTTGAGTAATATGCATACAATAAGCGTAATCATATCATTTCGCTAAATTTGAGTGATATGCATACAATAAGCGTAATCATATTATTTCGCTAAATTTGAGTGATATGCATACAATTTGAGTGATATGCATACAATAAGCGTAATCATATTATTTCGCTAAATTTGAGTGATATGCATACAATTGCATTGGTAGATAGCGCGGTTCAAACGCTCGTATCCTTAGAAATCGATTTAAATCGAGAAAGCAAATGTACTTGCTCTCACTTTTAAGCGTAATCATGTCATTTCGCAAAATTTGAGTGATATGCATACAATTTCAGTGATATGCATACAATAAGCGTAATCATATTATATCGCTAAATTTGAGTGATATGCATACAATTGCATTGGTAGATAGCGCGGTTCAAACGCTCGTATCCTTAGAAATCGATTTAAATCGAGAAAGCAACTGTACTTGCTCTCACTTTTAAGCGTAATCATGTCATTTCGCAAAATTTGAGTGATATGCATACAATTTGAGTGATATGCATACAATAAGCGTAATCATATCATTTCGCTAAATTTGAGTGATATGCATACAATTTGAGTGATATGCATACAATAAGGGTAATCATATTATTTCGCTAAATTTGAGTGATATGCATACAATTGCATTGGTAGATAGCGCGGTTCAAACGCTCGTATCCTTAGAAATCGATTTAAATCGAGAAAGCAAATGTACTTGCTCTCACTTTTAAGCGTAATCATGTCATTTCGCAAAATTTGAGTGATATGCATACAATTTGAGTGATATGCATACAATAAGCGTAATCATATCATTTCGCTAAATTTGAGTGATATGCATACAATAAGCGTAATCATATTATTTCGCTAAATTTGAGTGATATGCATACAATTGCATTGGTAGATAGCGCGGTTCAAACGCTCGTATCCTTAGAAATCGATTTAAATCGAGAAAGCAAATGTACTTGCTCTCACTTTTAAGCGTAATCATGTCATTTCGCAAAATTTGAGTGATATGCATACAATTTGAGTGATATGCATACAATAAGCGTAATCATATCATTTCGCTAAATTTGAGTGATATGCATACAATAAGCGTAATCATATTATTTCGCTAAATTTGAGTGATATGCATACAATTGCATTGGTAGATAGCGCGGTTCAAACGCTCGTATCCTTAGAAATCGATTTAAATCGAGAAAGCAAATGTACTTGCTCTCACTTTTAAGCGTAATCATGTCATTTCGCAAAATTTGAGTGATATGCATACAATTTGAGTGATATGCATACAATAAGCGTAATCATATTATTTCGCTAAATTTGAGTGATATGCATACAATTGCATTGGTAGATAGCGCGGTTCAAACGCTCGTATCCTTAGAAATCGATTTAAATCGAGAAAGCAACTGTACTTGCTCTCACTTTTAAGCGTAATCATGTCATTTCGCAAAATTTGAGTGATATGCATACAATTTGAGTGATATGCATACAATAAGCGTAATCATATCATTTCGCTAAATTTGAGTGATATGCATACAATTTGAGTGATATGCATACAATAAGAGTAATCATATTATTTCGCTAAATTTGAGTGATATGCATACAATTGCATTGGTAGATAGCGCGGTTCAAACGCTCGTATCCTTAGAAATCGATTTAAATCGAGAAAGCAAATGTACTTGCTCTCACTTTCAAGCGTAATCATGTCATTTCGCAAAATTTGAGTGATATGCATACAATTTGAGTGATATGCATACAATAAGCGTAATCATATCATTTCGCTAAATTTGAGTGATATGCATACAATAAGCGTAATCATATTATTTCGCTAAATTTGAGTGATATGCATACAATTGCATTGGTAGATAGCGCGGTTCAAACGCTCGTATCCTTAGAAATCGATTTAAATTGAGAAAGCAAATGTACTTGCTCTCACTTTTAAGCGTAATCATGTCATTTCGCAAAATTTGAGTGATATGCATACAATTTGAGTGATATGCATACAATAAGCGTAATCATATTATTTCGCTAAATTTGAGTGATATGCATACAATTGCATTGGTAGATAGCGCGGTTCAAACGCTCGTATCCTTAGAAATCGATTTAAATCGAGAAAGCAACTGTACTTGCTCTCACTTTTAAGCGTAATCATGTCATTTCGCAAAATTTGAGTGATATGCATACAATAAGCGTAATCATATCATTTCGCTAAATTTGAGTGATATGCATACAATTTGAGTGATATGCATACAATAAGCGTAATCATATTATTTCGCTAAATTTGAGTGATATGCATACAATTGCATTGGTAGATAGCGCGGTTCAAACGCTCGTATCCTTAGAAATCGATTTAAATCGAGAAAGCAAATGTACTTGCTCTCACTTTTAAGCGTAATCATGTCATTTCGCAAAATTTGAGTGATATGCATACAATTTGAGTGATATGCATACAATAAGCGTAATCATATCATTTCGCTAAATTTGAGTGATATGCATGCAATTTGAGTGATATGCATACAATAATCGTAATCATATTATTTCGCTAAATTTGAGTGATATGCATACAATTGCATTGGTAGATAGCGCGGTTCAAACGCTCGTATCCTTAGAAATCGATTTAAATCTAGAAAGCAAATGTACTTGCTCTCACTTTTAAGCGTAATCATGTCATCTCGCAAAATTTGAGTGATATGCATACAATTTGAGTGATATGCATACAATAAGCGTAATCATATTATTTCGCTAAATTTGAGTGATATGCATACAATTGCATTGGTAGATAGCGCGGTTCAAATGCTCGTATCCTTAGAAATCGATTTAAATCGAGAAAGCAAATGTAATTGCTCTCACTTTTAAGCGTAATCATGTCATTTCCCAAAATTTGAGTGATATGCATACAATTGCATTGGTAGATAGCGCGGTTCAAAAGCTCGCATCCTTAGAAATCGATTTACATCGAGAAAGCAAATGTACTTGCTCTCACTTTTAAGCGTAATCATGTCATTTCGCAAAATTTGAGTGATATGCATACAATTTGGGTGATATGCATACAATAAGCGTAATCATATCATTTCGCTAAATTTGAGTGATATGCATACAATTTGAGTGATATGCATACAATAAGCGTAATCATATCATTTCGCTAAATTTGAGTGATATGCATGCAATTTGAGTGATATGCATACAATAATCGTAATCATATTATTTCGCTAAATTTGAGTGATATGCATACAATTGCATTGGTAGATAGCGCGGTTCAAACGCTCGTATCCTTAGAAATCGATTTAAATCTAGAAAGCAAATGTACTTGCTCTCACTTTTAAGCGTAATCATGTCATCTCGCAAAATTTGAGTGATATGCATACAATTTGAGTGATATGCATACAATAAGCGTAATCATATTATTTCGCTAAATTTGAGTGATATGAATACAATTGCATTGGTAGATAGCGCGGTTCAAATGCTCGCATCCTTAGAAATCGATTTAAATCGAGAAAGCAAATGTAATTGCTCTCACTTTTAAGCGTAATCATGTCATTTCCCAAAATTTGAGTGATATGCATACAATTGCATTGGTAGATAGCGCGGTTCAAAAGCTCGCATCCTTAGAAATCGATTTACATCGAGAAAGCAAATGTACTTGCTCTCACTTTTAAGCGTAATCATGTCATTTCGCAAAATTTGAGTGATATGCATACAATTTGAGTGATATGCATACAATAAGCGTAGTCATATCATTTCGCAAAATTTGAGTGATATGCATACAATTGCATTGGTAGATAGCGCGGTTCAAACCCTCGTATCCTTAGAAATCGATTTAAATCGAGAAAACAAATGTACTTGCTCTCACTTTTAAGCGTAATCATGTCATTTCGCAAAATTTGAGTGATATGCATACAATTTGAGTGATATGCATACTATAAGCGTAATCATATCATTTCGCTAAATTTGAGTGCTATGCATACAATTTGAGTGATATGCACACAATAAGCGTAATCATATTATTTCGCTAAATTTGAGTGATATGCATACAATTGCATTGGTAGATAGCGCGGTTCAAACGCTCGTATCCTTAGAAATCGATTTAAATCGAGAAAGCAAATGTACTTGCTCTCACTTTTAATCGTAATCATGGCATTTCGCAAAATTTGAGTGATATGCATACAATTTGAGTGATATGCATACAATAAGCGTAATCATATCATTTCGCAAAATTTGAGTGATATGCATACAATTGCATTGGTAGATAGCGCGGTTCAAACGCTCGTATCCTTAGAAATCGATTTAAATCGAGTAAGCGTAATCATGTCATTTCGCAAAATTTGAGTGATATGCATACAATAAGCGTAATTATATCATTTCGCTAAATTTGAGTGATATGCATACAATTTGAGTGATATGCATACAATGAGCGTAATCATATCATTTCGCTAAATTTGAGTGATATGCATACAATTTGAGTGATATGCATACAATAAGCGTAATCATATTATTTCGCTAAATTTGAGTGATATGCATACAATTGCATTGGTAGATAGCGCGGTTCAAACGCTCGTATCCTTAGAAATCGATTTAAATCGAGAAAGCAAATGTACTTGCTCTCACTTTAAAGCGTAATCATGTCATTTCGCAAAATTTGAGTGATATGCATACAATTTGAGTGATATACATACAATAAGCGTAATCATATCATTTCGCAAAATTTGAGTGATATGCATACAATTGCATTGGTAGATAGCGCGGTTCAAACGCTCGCATATTTAAAAATCAATTTACATCGAGAAAGCAAATGTACTTGCTCTCACTTTTAAGCGTAATCATGTCATTTCGCAAAATTTGAGTGATATGCATACAATTGCATTGGTAGATAGCGCGGTTCAAACGCTCGTATCCTTAAAAATCGATTTAAATCGAGAAAGCAAATGTACTTGCTCTCACTTTAAAGCGTAATCATGTCATTTCGCAAAATTTGAGTGATATGCATACAATTTGAGTGATATACATACAATAAGCGTAATCATATCATTTCGCAAAATTTGAGTGATATGCATACAATTGCATTGGTAGATAGCGCGGTTCAAACGCTCGCATACTTAAAAATCAATTTACATCGAGAAAGCAAATGTACTTGCTCTCACTTTAAAGCGTAATCATGTCATTTCGCAAAATTTGAGTGATATGCATACAATAAGCGTAATCATATCATTTCGCAAAATTTGAGTGATATGCATACAATTGCATTGGTAGATAGCGCGGTTCAAACGCTCGTATCCTTAGAAATCGATTTAAATCGAGAAAGCAAATGTACTTGCTCTCACTTTTAAGCGTAATCATGTCATTTCGCAAAATTTGAGTGATATGCATACAATTTGAGTGATATGCATACAATAAGCGTAATCATATCATTTCGCTAAATTTGAGTGATATGCATACAATTTGAGTGATATGCATACAATAAGCGTAATCATATTATTTCGCTAAATTTGAGTGATATGCATACAATTGAACTGGTAGATAGCGCGGTTCAAACGCTCGTATCCTTAGAAATCGATTTAAATCGAGAAAGCAAATGTACTTGCTCTCACTTTTAAGCGAAATCATGTCGTTTCGCAAAATTTGAGTGATATGCATACAATTTGAGTGATATGCATACAATAAGCGTAATCATATCATTTCGCTAAATTTGAGTGATATGCATACAATTTGAGTGATATGCATACAATAAGCGTAATCATATTATTTCGCTAAATTTGAGTGATATGCATACAATTGCATTGGTAGATAGCGCGGTTCAAACGCTCGTATCCTTAGAAATCGATTTAAATCTAGAAAGCAAATGTACTTGCTCTCACAAATTCGCAAAATTTGAGTGATATGCATACAATTTTAGTGATATGCATACAATAAGCGTAATCATATTATTTCGCTAAATTTGAGTGATATGCATACAATTGCATTGGTAGATAGCGCGGTTCAAACGCTCGTATCCTTAGAAATCGATTTAAATCGAGATAGCAAATGTACTTGCTCTCACTTTTAAGCGTAATCATGTCATTTCGCAAAATTTGAGTGATACACATACAATTTGAGTGATATGCATACAATAAGCGTAATCATATCATTTCGCAAAATTTGAGTGATATGCATACAATTGCATTGGTAGATAGCGCGGCTCAAAAGCTCGCATCCTTAGAAATCGATTTACATCGAGAAAGCAAATGTACTTGCTCTCACTTTTAAGCGAAATCATGTCATTTCGCAAAATTTGAGTGATATGCATATAATTTGAGTGATATGCATACAATAAGCGTAATCATATCATTTCGCTAAATTTGAGTGATATGCATACAATTGCATTGGTAGATAGCGCGGTTCAAACGCTCGTATCCTTAGAAATCGATTAAAATCGAGAAAGCAAATGAACTTGCTCTCACTTTTAAGCGTAATCATGTCATTTCGCAAAATTTGAGTGATATGCATACAATTTGAGTGATATGCATACAATTTGAGTGATATGCATACAATAGGCGTAATCATATCATTTCGCAAAATTTGAGTGATATGCATACAATTGCATTGGTAGATAGCGCGGTTCAAACGCTGGCATACTTAAAAATCAATTTACATCGAGAAAGCAAATGTACTTGCTCTCACTTTTAAGCGTAATCATGTCATTTCGCAAAATTTGAGTGATATGCATACAATTGCATTGGTAGATAGCGCGGTTCAAAAGCTCGCATCCTTAGAAATCGATTTACATCGAGAAAGCGAATGTACTTGCTCTCACTTTTAAGCGTAATCATGTCATTTCGCAAAATTTGAGTGATATGCATACAATTTGAGTGATATGCATACAATAAGCGTAATCATATCATTTCGCAAAATTTGAGTGATATGCATACTATTGCATTGGTAGATAGCGCGGTTCAAACGCTCGCATACTTAAAAATCAATTTACATCGAGAAAGCAAATGTACTTGCTCTCACTTTTAAGCGTTATCATGTCATTTCGCAAAATTTGAGTGATATGCATACAATTTGAGTGATATGCATACAATAAGCGTAATCATATCATTTCGCTTAATTTGAGTGATATGCATACAATTTGAGTGATATGCATACAATAAGCGTAATCATATTATTTCGCTAAATTTGAGTGATATGCATACAATTGCATTGGTAGATAGCGCGGTTCAAACGCTCGTATCCTTAGAAATCGATTTAAATCGAGAAAGCAAATGTACTTGCTCTTACTTTTAAGCGTAATCATGTCATTTCGCAAAATTTGAGTGATATGCATACAATAAGCGTAATCATGTCATTTCGCAAAATTTGAGTGATATGCATACAATTGCATTGGTAGATAGCGCGGTTCAAACGCTCGTATCCTTTGAAATCGAGAAAGCAAATGTACTTGCTCTCACTTTTAAGCGTAATCATGTCATTTCGCAAAATTTGAGTGGTATGCATACAATTTGAGTGATATGCATACAATAAGCGTAATCATATCATTTCGCTAAATTTGAGTGATATGCATACAATTTGAGTGATATGCATACAAAAAGCGTAATCATATTATTTCGCTAGATTTGAGTGATATGCATACAATTGCATTGGTAGATAGCGCGGTTGAAACGCTCGTATCCTTAGAAATCGATTTAAATCGAGAAAGCAAATGTACTTGCTCTTACTTTTAAGCGTAATCATGTCATTTCGCAAAATTTGAGTGATATGCATACAATTTGAGTGATATGCATACAATAAGCGTAATCATATCATTTCGCTAAATTTGAGTGATATGCATACAATTTGAGTGATATGCATACAATAAGCGTAATCATATCATTTCGCAAAATTTGAGTGATATGCATACAATTGCATTGGTAGATAGCGCGGTTCAAACGCTCGTATACTTAAAAATCAATTTACATCGAGAAAGCAAATGTACTTGCTCTCACTTTTAAGCGTAATCATGTCATTTCGCAAAATTTGAGTGATATGCATACAATTTGAGTGATATGCATACAATAAGCGTAATCTAATCATTTCGCTAAATTTGAGTGATTTGCATACAGTTTGAGTGATATGCATACAATAAGCGTAATCATATTATTTCGCTAAATTTGAGTGATATGCATACAATTGCATTGGTAGATAGCGCGGTTCAAACGCTCGTATCCTTAGAAATCGATTTAAATCGAGAAAGCAAATGTACTTGCTCTCACTTTTAAGCGTAATCATGTCATTTCGCAAAATTTGAGTGATATGCATACAATTTGAGTGATATGCATACAATTAGCGTAATCATATCATTTCGCAAAATTTGAGTGATATGCATACAATTGCATTGGTAGATAGCGCGGTTCAAACGCTCGTATCCTTAGAAATCGATTTAAATCGAGAAAGCAAATGTACTTGCTCTCACTTTTAAGCGTAATCATGTCATTTCGCAAAATTTGAGTGATATGCATACAATTGCATTGGTAGATAGCGCGGTTCAAACGCTCGTATCCTTAGAAATCGAGAAAGCAAATGTACTTGCTCTCACTTTTAAGCATAATCATGTCATTTCGCAAAATTTGAGTGATATGCATACAATTTGAGTGATATGCATACAATAAGCGTAATCATATCATTTCGCTAAATTTGAGTGATATGCATACAATTTGAGTGATATGCATACAAAAAGCGTAATCATATTATTTCGCTAAATTTGAGTGATATGCATACAATTGCATTGGTAGATAGCGCGGTTCAAACGCTCGTATCCTTAGAAATCGATTTAAATCGAGAAAGCAAATGTACTTGCTCTCACTTTTAAGCGTAATCATGTCATTTCGCAAAATTTGAGTGATATGCATACAATTTGAGTGATATGCATACAATAAGCGTAATCATATCATTTCGCTAAATTTGAGTGATATGCATACAATTTGAGTGATATGCATACAATAAGCGTAATCATATTATTTCGCTAAATTTGAGTGATATGCATACAATTGCATTGGTAGATAGCGCGGTTCAAACGCTCGTATCCTTAGAAATCGATTTAAATCGAGAAAGCAAATGTACTTGCTCTCACCTTTAAGCGTTATCATGTAATTTCGAAAAATTTGAGTGATATGCATACAATTTGAGTGATATGCATACAATAAGCGTAATCATATCATTTCGCAAAATTTGAGTGATATGCATACAATTGCATTGGTAGAAAGCGCGGTTCAAACGCTCGTATCCTTAGAAATCGATTTAAATCGAGAAAGCAAATGTACTTGCTCTCACTTTTAAGCGTAATCATGTCATTTCGCAAAATTTGAGTGATATGCATACAATTTGAGTGATATGCATACAATAAGCGTAATCATATCATTTCGCAAAATTTGAGTGATATGCATACAATTGCATTGGTAGATAGCGCGGTTCAAACGCTCGCATACTTAAAAATCAATTTACATCGAGAAAGCAAATGTACTTGCTCTCACTTTTAAGCGTAATCATGTCATTTCGCAAAATTTGAGTGATATGCATACAATTTGAGTGATATGCATACAATAAGCGTAATCATATCATTTCGCTAAATTTGAGTGATATGCATACAATTTGAGTGATATGCATACAATAAGCGTAATCATATTATTTCGCTAAATTTGAGTGATATGCATACAATTGCATTGGTAGATAGCGCGGTTCAAACGCTCGTATCCTTAGAAATCGATTTAAATCGAGAAAGCAAATGTACTTGCTCTCACTTTTAAGCGTAATCATGTCATTTCGCAAAATTTGAGTGATATGCATACAATTTGAGTGATATGCATACAATTAGCGTAATCATATCATTTCGCAAAATTTGAGTGATATGCATACAATTTGAGTGATATGCATACAATAAGCGTAATCATATCATTTCGCAAAATCTGAGTGATATGCATACAATTGCATTGGTAGATAGCGCGGTTCAAACGCTCGTATCCTTAGAAATCGATTTAAATCGAGAAAGCAAATGTACTTGCTCTCACTTTTAAGCGTAATCATGTCATTTCGCAAAATTTGAGTGATATGCATACAATTGGAGTGATATGCATACAATAAGCGTAATTGCATTGGTAGATAGCGCGGTTCAAACGCTCGCATACTTAAAAATCAATTTACATCGAGAAAGCAAATGTACTTGCTCTCACTTTTAAGCGTAATCATGTCATTTCGCAAAATTTGAGTGATATGCATACAATAAGCGTAATCATATCATTTCGCAAAATTTGAGTGATATGCATACAATTGCATTGGTAGATAGCGCGGTTCAAACGCTCGTATCCTTAGAAATCGATTTAAATCGAGAAAGCAAATGTACTTGCTCTCACTTTTAAGCGTAATCATGTCATTTCGCAAAATTTGAGTGATATGCATACAATTTGAGTGATATGCATACAATAAGCGTAATCATATCATTTCGCTAAATTTGAGTGATATGCATACAATTTGAGTGATATGCATACAATAAGCGTAATCATATTATTTCGCTAAATTTGAGTGATATGCATACAATTGCATTGGTAGATAGCGCGGTTCAAACGCTCGTATCCTTAGAAATCGATTTAAATCGAGAAAGCAAATGTACTTGCTCTCACTTTTAAGCGTAATCATGTCATTTCGCAAAATTTGAGTGATATGCATACAATTTGAGTGATATGCATACAATTAGCGTAATCATATCATTTCGCAAAATTTGAGTGATATGCATACAATTTGAGTGATATGCATACAATAAGCGTAATCATATCATTTCGCAAAATCTGAGTGATATGCATACAATTGCATTGGTAGATAGCGCGGTTCAAACGCTCGTATCCTTAGAAATCGATTTAAATCGAGAAAGCAAATGTACTTGCTCTCACTTTTAAGCGTAATCATGTCATTTCGCAAAATTTGAGTGATATGCATACAATAAGCGTAATTGCATTGGTAGATAGCGCGGTTCAAACGCTCGCATACTTAAAAATCAATTTACATCGAGAAAGCAAATGTACTTGCTCTCACTTTTAAGCGTAATCATGTCATTTCGCAAAATTTGAGTGATATGCATACAATTTGAGTGATATGCATACAATAAGCGTAATCATATCATTTCGCAAAATTTGAGTGATATGCATACAATTGCATTGGTAGATAGCGCGGTTCAAACGCTCGTATCCTTAGAAATCGATTTAAATCGAGAAAGCAAATGTACTTGCTCTCACTTTTAAGCGTAATCATGTCATTTCGCAAAATTTGAGTGATATGCATACAATTCGAGTGATATGCATACAATAAGCGTAATCATATCATTTCGCTAAATTTGAGTGATATGCATACAATTTGAGTGATATGCATACAATAAGCGTAATCATATTATTTCGCTAAATTTGAGTGATATGCATACAATTGCATTGGTAGATAGCGCGGTTCAAACGCTCGTATCCTTAGAAATCGATTTAAATCGAGAAAGCAAATGTACTTGCTCTCACTTTTAAGCGTAATCATGTCATTTCGCAAAATTTGAGTGATATGCATACAATTTGAGTGATATGCATACAATAAGCGTAATCATATCATTTCGCAAAATTTGAGTGATATGCATACAATTGCATTGGTAGACAGCGCGGTTCAAACGCTCGTATCCTTAGAAATCGATTTAAATCGAGAAAGCAAATGTACTTGCTCTCACTTTTAAGCGAAATCATGTCATTTCGCAAAATTTGAGTGATATGCATACAATTTGAGTGATATGCATACAATAAGCGTAATCATATTATTTCGCTAAATTTGAGTGATATGCATACAATTGCATTGGTAGATAGCGCGGTTCAAACGCTCGTATCCTTAGAAATCGATTTAAATCGAGAAAGCAAATGTACTTGCTCTCACTTTTAAGCGTAATCATGTCATTTCGCAAAATTTGAGTGATATGCATACAATTGCATTGGTAGATAGCGCGGTTCAAAAGCTCGCATACTTAAAAATCAATTTACATCGAGAAAGCAAATGTACTTGCTCTCACTTTTAAGCGTAATCATGTCATTTCGCAAAATTTGAGTGATATGCATACAATTGCATTGGTAGATAGCGCGGTTCAAAAGCTCGCATCCTTAGAAATCGATTTACATCGAGACAGCAAATGTACTTGCTCTCACTTTTAAGCGTAATCATGTCATTTCGCAAAATTTGAGTGATATGCATACAATTTGAGTGATATGCATACAATAAGCGTAATCATATCATTTCGCTAAATTTGAGTGATATGCATACAATTTGAGTGATATGCATACAATAAGCGTAATCATATCATTTCGCTAAATTTGAGTGATATGCATACAATTTGAGTGATATGCATACAATAAGCGTAATCATATCATTTCGCAAAATTTGAGTGATATGCATGCAATTGCATTGGTAGATAGCGCGGTTCAAACGCTCGCATACTTAAAAATCAATTTACATCGAGAAAGCAAATGTACTTGCTCTCACTTTTAAGCGTAATCATGTCATTTCGCAAAATTTGAGTGATATGCATACAATTGCATTGGTAGATAGCGCGGTTCAAAAGCTCGCATCCTTAGAAATCGATTTACATCGAGACAGCAAATGTACTTGCTCTCACTTTTAAGCGTAATCATGTCATTTCGCAAAATTTGAGTGATATGCATACAATTTGAGTGATATGCATACAATAAGCGTAATCATATCATTTCGCTAAATTTGAGTGATATGCATACAATTTGAGTGATATGTATACAATAAGCGTAATCATATCATTTCGCTAAATTTGAGTGATATGCATACAATTTGAGTGATATGCATACAATAAGCGTAATCATATTATTTCGCTAAATTTGAGTGATATGCATACAATTGCATTGGTAGATAGCGCGGTTCAAACGCTCGTATCCTTAGAAATCGATTTAAATCGAGAAAGCAAATTTACTTGCTCTCACTTTTAAGCGTAATCATGTCATTTCGCAAAATTTGAGTGATATGCATACAATTTGAGTGATATGCATACAATAAGCGTAATCATATCATTACGCAAAATTTGAGTGATATGCATACAATTGCATTGGTAGATAGCGCGGTTCAAACGCTCGTATCCTTAGAAATCGATTTAAATCGAGAAAGCAAATGTACTTGCTCTCACTTTTAAGCGTAATCATGTCATTTCGCAAAATTTGAGTGATATGCATACAATTTGAGTGATATGCATACAATAAGCGTAATCATATCATTTCGCTAGATTTGAGTGATATGCATACAATTTGAGTGATATGCATACAATAAGCGTAATCATATTATTTCGCTAAATTTGAGTGATATGCATACAATTGCATTGGTAGATAGCGCGGTTCAAACGCTCGTATCCTTAGAAATCGATTTAAATCGAGAAAGCAAATGTACTTGCTCTCACTTTTAAGCGTAATCATGTCATTTCGCAAAATTTTAGTGATATGCATACAATAAGCGTAACCATGTCATTTCGCAAAATTTGAGTGATATGCATACAATTTGAGTGATATGCATACAATAAGCGTAATCATATCATTTCGCAAAATTTGAGTGATATGCATACAATTGCATTGGTAGACAGCGCGGTTCAAACGCTCGTATCCTTAGAAATCGATTTAAATCGAGAAAGCAAATGTACTTACTCTCACTTTTAAGCGTAATCATGTCATTTCGCAAAATTTGAGTGATATGCATACAATTTGAGTGATATGCATACAATAAGCGTAATCATATCATTTCGCAAAATTTGAGTGATATGCATACAATTGCATTGGTAGATAGCGCGGTTCAAACGCTCGCATACTTAAAAATCAATTTACATCGAGAAAGCAAATGTACTTGCTCTCACTTTTAAGCGTAATCATGTCATTTCGCAAAATTTGAGTGATATGCATACAATTGCATTGGTAGATAGCGCGGTTCAAAAAGCTCGCATCCCTTAGAAATCGATTTAAATCGAGACAGCAAATGTACTTGCTCTCACTTTTAAGCGTAATCATGCCATTTCGCAAAATTTGAGTGATATGCATACAATTTGAGTGATATGCATACAATAAGCGTAATCATATTATTTCGCTAAATTTGAGTGATATGCATACAATTGCCATTGGTAGATAGCGCGGTTCAAACGCTCGTAATCCTTAGAAATCGATTTAAATCGAGAAAGCAAATGTACTTGCTCTCACTTTTAAGCGTATCATGTCATTTCGCAAATTTGAGTGATATGCATACAATTGGAGTGATATGCCATACAATAAGCGTAATCATATCACTTCGCAAAATTTGAGTGATATGCATACAATTGCAGGTAGATAGCGCGGTTCAAACGCTCGTATCCTTAGAAATCGATTTAAATCGAGAAAGCAAATGTACTTGCTCTCACTTTTAAGCGTAATCATGTCATTTCGCAAAATTTGAGTGATATGCATACAATTGCATTGGTAGATAGCACGGTTCAAAAGCTCGCATCCTTAGAAATCGATTTACATCGAGAAAGCAAATGTACTTGCTCTCACTTTTAAGCGTTATCATGTCATTTCGCAAAATTTGAGTGCTATGCATACCATTTGAGTGATATGCATACAATAAGCGTAATCATATTATTTCGCTAAATTTGAGTGATATGCATACAATTGCATTGGTAGATAGCGCGGTTCAAACGCTCGCATACTTAAAAATCAATTTACATCGAGAAAGCAAATGTACTTGCTCTCACTTTTAAGCGTAATCATGTCATTTCGCAAAATTTGAGTGATATGCATACAATTGCATTGGTAGATAGCACGGTTCAAAAGCTCGCATCCTTAGAAATCGATTTACATCGAGAAAGCAAATGTACTTGCTCTCACTTTTAAGCGTTATCATGTCATTTCGCAAAATTTGAGTGCTATGCATACCATTTGAGTGATATGCATACAATAAGCGTAATCATATTATTTCGCTAAATTTGAGTGATATGCATACAATTGCATTGGTAGATAGCGCGGTTCAAACGCTCGTATCCTTAGAAATCGATTTAAATCGAGAAAGCAAATGTACTTGCTCTCACTTTTAAGCGTAATCATGTCATTTCGCAAAATTTGAGTGATATGCATACAATTTGAGTGATATGCATACAATAAGCGTAATCATATCACTTCGCAAAATTTGAGTGATATGCATACAATTGCATTGGTAGATAGCGCGGTTCAAACGCTCGTATCCTTAGAAATCGATTTAAATCGAGAAAGCAAATGTACTTGCTCTCACTTTTAAGCGTAATCATGTCATTTCGCAAAATTTGAGAGATATGCATACCATTTGAGTGATATGCATACAATAAGCGTAATCATATTATTTCGCTAAATTTGAGTGATATGCATACAATTGCATTGGTAGATAGCGCGGTTCAAACGCTCGTATCCTTAGAAATCGATTTAAATCGAGAAAGCAAATGTACTTGCTCTCACTTTTAAGCGTAATCATGTCATTTCGCAAATTTGAGTGATATGCATACAATTGGAGTGATATGCATACAATAAGCGTAATCATATCACTTCGCAAAATTTGAGTGATATGCATACAATTGCATTGGTAGATAGCGCGGTTCAAACGCTCGCATACTTAAAAATCAATTTACATCGAGAAAGCAAATGTACTTGCTCTCACTTTTAAGCGTAATCATGTCATTTCGCAAAATTTGAGTGCTATGCATACCATTTGAGTGATATGCATACAATAAGCGTAATCATATTATTTCGCTAAATTTGAGTGATATGCATACAATTGCATTGGTAGATAGCGCGGTTCAAACGCTCGGTATCCTTAGAAATCAATTTAAATCGAGAAAGCAAATGTATTTGCTCTCACTTTTAAGCGTAATCATGTCATTTCGCAAAATTTGAGTGATATGCATACAATTTGAGTGATATGCATACAATAAGTGTAATCATATCACTTCGCAAAATTTGAGTGATATGCATACAATTTGAGTGATATGCATACAATAAGCGTAATCATATCATTTCGCTAAATTTGAGTGATATGCATACAATTTGAGTTATATGCATAAAATAAGCGTAATCATATCATTTCGCTAAATTTGAGTGATATGCATACAATTGCATTGGTAGATAGCGCGGTTCAAACGCTCGTATCCTTAGAAATCGATTTAAATCGAGAAAGCAAATGTACTTGCTCTCACTTTTAAGCGTAATCATGTCATTTCGCAAAATTTGAGTGATATGCATACAATTTGAGTGATATGCATACAATAAGCGTAATCATATCACTTCGCAAAATTTGAGTGATATGCATACAATTGCATTGGTAGATAGCGCGGTTCAAACGCTCGTATCCTTAGAAATCGATTTAAATCGAGAAAGCAAATGTACTTGCTCTCACTTTTAAGCGTAATCATGTCATTTCGCAAAATTTGAGTGATATGCATACCATTTGAGTGATATGCATACAATAAGCGTAATCATATTATTTCGCTAAATTTGAGTGATATGCATACAATTGCATTGGTAGATAGCGCTGTTCAAACGCTCGTATCCTTAGAAATCGATTTAAATCGAGAAAGCAAATGTATTTGCTCTCACTTTTAAGCGTAATCATGTGATTTCGCAAAATTTGAGTGATATGCATACAATTTGAGTGATATGCATACAATAAGCGTAATCATATCATTTCGCAAAATTTGAGTGATATGCATACAATTGCATTGGCAGATAGCGCGGTTCAAGCGCTCGTATCCTTAGAAATCGATTTAAATCGAGAAAGCAAATGTACTTGCTCTCACTTTTAAGCGTAATCATGTCATATCGCAAAATTTAATGATATGCATACAATTTGAGTGATATGCATACAATAAGCGTAATCATATCATTTCGCAAAATTTGAGTGATATGCATACAATTGCATTGGTAGATAGCGCGGTTCAAACGCTCGTATCCTTAGAAATCGATTTAAATCGAGAAAGCAAATGTACTTGCTCTCACTTTTAAGCGTAATCATGTCATTTCGCAAAATTTGAGTGATATGCATACAATTTGAGTGATATGCATACAATAAGCGTAATCATATTATTTCGCTAAATTTGAGTGATATGCATACAATTGCATTGGTAGATAGCGCGGTTCAAACGCTCGTATCCTTAGAAATCGATTTAAATCGAGAAAGCAAATGAAATTGCTCTCACTTTTAAGCGTAATCATGTCATTTCGCAAAATTTGAGTGATATGCATACAATTTGAGTGATATGCATACAATAAGCGTAATCATATCATTTCGCAAAATTTGAGTGATATGCATACAATTGCATTGGTAGATAGCGCGGTTCAAACGCTCGCATGCTTAAAAATCAATTTACATCGAGAAAGCAAATGTACTTGCTCTCACTTCGTAATCATGTCATTTCGCAAAATTTGAGTGATATGCATCCAATTGCATTGGTAGATGCGCGGTTCAAAAGCTCGCATCCTTAGAAATCGATTTACATCGAGAAAGCAAATGTACTTGCTCTCACTTTTAAGCGTAATCATGTCATTTCGCAAAATTTGAGTGATATGCATACAATTGCATTGGTAGATAGCGCGGTTCAAAAGCTCGTATCCTTAGAAATCGATTTAAATCGAGAAAGCAAATGTACTTGCTCTCACTTTTAAGCGTAATCATGTCATTTCGCAAAATTTGAGTGATATGCATACAATTTGAGTGATATGCATACAATAAGCGTAATCATATCACTTCGCAAAATTTGAGTGATATGCATACAATTGCATTGGTAGATAGCGCGGTTCAAACGCTCGTATCCTTAGAAATCGATTTAAATCGAGAAAGCAAATGTACTTGCTCTCACTTTTAAGCGTAATCATGTCATTTCGCAAAATTTGAGTGATATGCATACCATTTGAGTGATATGCATACAATAAGCGTAATCATATTATTTCGCTAAATTTGAGTGATATGCATACAATTGCATTGGTAGTTAGCGCGGTTCAAACGCTCGTATGCTTAGAAATCGATTTAAATCGAGAAAGCAAATGTACTTGCTCTCACTTTTAAGCGTAATCATGTCATATCGCAAAATTTAATGATATGCATACAATTTGAGTGATATGCATACAATAAGCGTAATCATATTATTTCGCTAAATTTGAGTGATATGCATACAATTGCATTGGTAGATAGCGCGGTTCAAACGCTCGTATCCTTAGAAATCGATTTAAATCGAGAAAGCAAATGTACTTGCTCTCACTTTTAAGCGTAATCATGTCATTTCGCAAAATTTGAGTGCTATGCATACCATTTGAGTGATATGCATACAATAAGCGTAATCATATTATTTCGCTAAATTTGAGTGATATGCATACAATTGCATTGGTAGATAGCGCGGTTCAAACGCTCGTATCCTTAGAAATCGATTTAAATCGAGAAAGCAAATGTACTTGCTCTCACTTTTAAGCGTAATCATGTCATTTCGCAAAATTTGAGTGATATGCATACAATTTGAGTGATATGCATACAATAAGCGTAATCATATCACTTCGCAAAATTTGAGTGATATGCATACAATTGCATTGGTAGATAGCGCGGTTCAAACGCTCGTATCCTTAGAAATCGATTTAAATCGAGAAAGCAAATGTATTTGCTCTCACTTTTAAGCGTAATCATGTCATTTCGCAAAATTTGAGTGATATGCATACAATTTGAGTGATATGCATACAATAAGCGTAATCATATCACTTCGCAAAATTTGAGTGATATGCATACAATTTGAGTGATATGCATACAATAAGCGTAATCATATTATTTCGCTAAATTTGAGTGATATGCATACAATTGCATTGGTAGATAGCGCGGTTCAAACGCTCGTATCCTTAGAAATCGATTTAAATCGAGAAAGCAAATGTACTTGCTCTCACTTTTAAGCGTAATCATGTCATTTCGCAAATTTGAGTGATATGCATACAATAAGCGTAATCATATCACTTCGCAAAATTTGAGTGATATGCATACAATTGCATTGGTAGATAGCGCGGTTCAAACGCTCGTATCCTTAGAAATCGATTTAAATCGAGAAAGCAAATGTACTTGCTCTCACTTTTAAGCGTAATCATGTCATTTCGCAAAATTTGAGTGATATGCATACAATTGCATTGGTAGATAGCACGGTTCAAAAGCTCGCATCCTTAGAAATCGATTTACATCGAGAAAGCAAATGTACTTGCTCTCACTTTTAAGCGTTATCATGTCATTTCGCAAAATTTGAGTGCTATGCATACCATTTGAGTGATATGCATACAATAAGCGTAATCATATTATTTCGCTAAATTTGAGTGATATGCATACAATTGCATTGGTAGATAGCGCGGTTCAAACGCTCGCATACTTAAAAATCAATTTACATCGAGAAAGCAAATGTACTTGCTCTCACTTTTAAGCGTAATCATGTCATTTCGCAAAATTTGAGTGATATGCATACAATTGCATTGGTAGATAGCACGGTTCAAAAGCTCGCATCCTTAGAAATCGATTTACATCGAGAAAGCAAATGTACTTGCTCTCACTTTTAAGCGTTATCATGTCATTTCGCAAAATTTGAGTGCTATGCATACCATTTGAGTGATATGCATACAATAAGCGTAATCATATTATTTCGCTAAATTTGAGTGATATGCATACAATTGCATTGGTAGATAGCGCGGTTCAAACGCTCGTATCCTTAGAAATCGATTTAAATCGAGAAAGCAAATGTACTTGCTCTCACTTTTAAGCGTAATCATGTCATTTCGCAAAATTTGAGTGATATGCATACAATTTGAGTGATATGCATACAATAAGCGTAATCATATCACTTCGCAAAATTTGAGTGATATCCATACAATTGCATTGGTAGATAGCGCGGTTCAAACGCTCGTATCCTTAGAAATCGATTTAAATCGAGAAAGCAAATGTACTTGCTCTCACTTTTAAGCGTAATCATGTCATTTCGCAAAATTTGAGAGATATGCATACCATTTGAGTGATATGCATACAATAAGCGTAATCATATTATTTCGCTAAATTTGAGTGATATGCATACAATTGCATTGGTAGATAGCGCGGTTCAAACGCTCGTATCCTTAGAAATCGATTTAAATCGAGAAAGCAAATGTACTTGCTCTCACTTTTAAGCGTAATCATGTCATTTCGCAAATTTGAGTGATATGCATACAATTGGAGTGATATGCATACAATAAGCGTAATCATATCACTTCGCAAAATTTGAGTGATATGCATACAATTGCATTGGTAGATAGCGCGGTTCAAACGCTCGCATACTTAAAAATCAATTTACATCGAGAAAGCAAATGTACTTGCTCTCACTTTTAAGCGTAATCATGTCATTTCGCAAAATTTGAGTGCTATGCATACCATTTGAGTGATATGCATACAATAAGCGTAATCATATTATTTCGCTAAATTTGAGTGATATGCATACAATTGCATTGGTAGATAGCGCGGTTCAAACGCTCGTATCCTTAGAAATCAATTTAAATCGAGAAAGCAAATGTATTTGCTCTCACTTTTAAGCGTAATCATGTCATTTCGCAAAATTTGAGTGATATGCATACAATTTGAGTGATATGCATACAATAAGTGTAATCATATCACTTCGCAAAATTTGAGTGATATGCACACAATTTGAGTGATATGCATACAATAAGCGTAATCATATCATTTCGCTAAATTTGAGTGATATGCATACAATTTGAGTGATATGCATAAAATAAGCGTAATCATATCATTTCGCTAAATTTGAGTGATATGCATACAATTGCATTGGTAGATAGCGCGGTTCAAACGCTCGTATCCTTAGAAATCGATTTAAATCGAGAAAGCAAATGTACTTGCTCTCACTTTTAAGCGTAATCATGTCATTTCGCAAAATTTGAGTGATATGCATACAATTTGAGTGATATGCATACAATAAGCGTAATCATATCACTTCGCAAAATTTGAGTGATATGCATACAATTGCATTGGTAGATAGCGCGGTTCAAACGCTCGTATCCTTAGAAATCGATTTAAATCGAGAAAGCAAATGTACTTGCTCTCACTTTTAAGCGTAATCATGTCATTTCGCAAAATTTGAGTGATATGCATACCATTTGAGTGATATGCATACAATAAGCGTAATCATATTATTTCGCTAAATTTGAGTGATATGCATACAATTGCATTGGTAGATAGCGCTGTTCAAACGCTCGTATCCTTAGAAATCGATTTAAATCGAGAAAGCAAATGTATTTGCTCTCACTTTTAAGCGTAATCATGTGATTTCGCAAAATTTGAGTGATATGCATACAATTTGAGTGATATGCATACAATAAGCGTAATCATATCATTTCGCAAAATTTGAGTGATATGCATACAATTGCATTGGCAGATAGCGCGGTTCAAGCGCTCGTATCCTTAGAAATCGATTTAAATCGAGAAAGCAAATGTACTTGCTCTCACTTTTAAGCGTAATCATGTCATATCGCAAAATTTAATGATATGCATACAATTTGAGTGATATGCATACAATAAGCGTAATCATATCATTTCGCAAAATTTGAGTGATATGCATACAATTGCATTGGTAGATAGCGCGGTTCAAACGCTCGTATCCTTAGAAATCGATTTAAATCGAGAAAGCAAATGTACTTGCTCTCACTTTTAAGCGTAATCATGTCATTTCGCAAAATTTGAGTGATATGCATACAATTTGAGTGATATGCATACAATAAGCGTAATCATATTATTTCGCTAAATTTGAGTGATATGCATACAATTGCATTGGTAGATAGCGCGGTTCAAACGCTCGTATCCTTAGAAATCGATTTAAATCGAGAAAGCAAATGAAATTGCTCTCACTTTTAAGCGTAATCATGTCATTTCGCAAAATTTGAGTGATATGCATACAATTTGAGTGATATGCATACAATAAGCGTAATCATATCATTTCGCAAAATTTGAGTGATATGCATACAATTGCATTGGTAGATAGCGCGGTTCAAACGCTCGCATACTTAAAAATCAATTTACATCGAGAAAGCAAATGTACTTGCTCTCACTTCGTAATCATGTCATTTCGCAAAATTTGAGTGATATGCATCCAATTGCATTGGTAGATGCGCGGTTCAAAAGCTCGCATCCTTAGAAATCGATTTACATCGAGAAAGCAAATGTACTTGCTCTCACTTTTAAGCGTAATCATGTCATTTCGCAAAATTTGAGTGATATGCATACAATTGCATTGGTAGATAGCGCGGTTCAAAAGCTCGTATCCTTAGAAATCGATTTAAATCGAGAAAGCAAATGTACTTGCTCTCACTTTTAAGCGTAATCATGTCATTTCGCAAAATTTGAGTGATATGCATACAATTTGAGTGATATGCATACAATAAGCGTAATCATATCACTTCGCAAAATTTGAGTGATATGCATACAATTGCATTGGTAGATAGCGCGGTTCAAACGCTCGTATCCTTAGAAATCGATTTAAATCGAGAAAGCAAATGTACTTGCTCTCACTTTTAAGCGTAATCATGTCATTTCGCAAAATTTGAGTGATATGCATACCATTTGAGTGATATGCATACAATAAGCGTAATCATATTATTTCGCTAAATTTGAGTGATATGCATACAATTGCATTGGTAGATAGCGCGGTTCAAACGCTCGTATGCTTAGAAATCGATTTAAATCGAGAAAGCAAATGTACTTGCTCTCACTTTTAAGCGTAATCATGTCATATCGCAAAATTTAATGATATGCATACAATTTGAGTGATATGCATACAATAAGCGTAATCATATTATTTCGCTAAATTTGAGTGATATGCATACAATTGCATTGGTAGATAGCGCGGTTCAAACGCTCGTATCCTTAGAAATCGATTTAAATCGAGAAAGCAAATGTACTTGCTCTCACTTTTAAGCGTAATCATGTCATTTCGCAAAATTTGAGTGCTATGCATACCATTTGAGTGATATGCATACAATAAGCGTAATCATATTATTTCGCTAAATTTGAGTGATATGCATACAATTGCATTGGTAGATAGCGCGGTTCAAACGCTCGTATCCTTAGAAATCGATTTAAATCGAGAAAGCAAATGTACTTGCTCTCACTTTTAAGCGTAATCATGTCATTTCGCAAAATTTGAGAGATATGCATACCATTTGAGTGATATGCATACAATAAGCGTAATCATATTATTTCGCTAAATTTGAGTGATATGCATACAATTGCATTGGTAGATAGCGCGGTTCAAACGCTCGTATCCTTAGAAATCGATTTAAATCGAGAAAGCAAATGTATTTGCTCTCACTTTTAAGCGTAATCATGTCATTTCGCAAAATTTGAGTGATATGCATACAATTTGAGTGATATGCATACAATAAGCGTAATCATATCACTTCGCAAAATTTGAGTGATATGCATACAATTTGAGTGATATGCATACAATAAGCGTAATCATATCATTTCGCTAAATTTGAGTGATATGCATACAATTTGAGTGATATGCATACAATAAGCGTAATCATATCATTTCGCTAAATTTGAGTGATATGCATACAATTGCATTGGTAGATAGCGCGGTTCAAACGCTCGTATCCTTAGAAATCGATTTAAATCGAGAAAGCAAATGTACTTGCTCTCACTTTTAAGCGTAATCATGTGATTTCGCAAAATTTGAGTGATATGCATACAATTTGAGTGATATGCATACAATAAGCGTAATCATATCATTTCGCAAAATTTGAGTGATATGCATACAATTGCATTGGCAGATAGCGCGGTTCAAGCGCTCGTATCCTTAGAAATCGATTTAAATCGAGAAAGCAAATGTACTTGCTCTCACTTTTAAGCGTAATCATGTCATATCGCAAAATTTAATGATATGCATACAATTTGAGTGATATGCATACAATAAGCGTAATCATATCATTTCGCAAAATTTGAGTGATATGCATACAATTGCATTGGTAGATAGCGCGGTTCAAACGCTCGTATCCTTAGAAATCGATTTAAATCGAGAAAGCAAATGTACTTGCTCTCACTTTTAAGCGTAATCATGTCATTTCGCAAAATTTGAGTGATATGCATACAATTTGAGTGATATGCATACAATAAGCGTAATCATATTATTTCGCTAAATTTGAGTGATATGCATACAATTGCATTGGTAGATAGCGCGGTTCAAACGCTCGTATCCTTAGAAATCGATTTAAATCGAGAAAGCAAATGAAATTGCTCTCACTTTTAAGCGTAATCATGTCATTTCGCAAAATTTGAGTTATATGCATACAATTTGAGTGATATGCATACAATAAGCGTAATCATATCATTTCGCAAAATTTGAGTGATATGCATACAATTGCATTGGTAGATAGCGCGGTTCAAACGCTCGCATACTTAAAAATCAATTTACATCGAGAAAGCAAATGTACTTGCTCTCACTTCGTAATCATGTCATTTCGCAAAATTTGAGTGATATGCATCCAATTGCATTGGTAGATGCGCGGTTCAAAAGCTCGCATCCTTAGAAATCGATTTACATCGAGAAAGCAAATGTACTTGCTCTCACTTTTAAGCGTAATCATGTCATTTCGCAAAATTTGAGTGATATGCATACAATTGCATTAGTAGATAGCGCGGTTCAAAAGCTCGTATCCTTAGGAATCGATTTAAATCGAGAAAGCAAATGTACTTGCTCTCACTTTTAAGCGTAATCATGTCATTTCGCAAAATTTGAGTGATATGCATACAATTTGAGTGATATGCATAAAATAAGCGTAATCATATCACTTCGCAAAATTTGAGTGATATGCATACAATTGCATTGGTAGATAGCGCGGTTCAAACGCTCGTATCCTTAGAAATCGATTTAAATCGAGAAAGCAAATGTACTTGCTCTCACTTTTAAGCGTAATCATGTCATTTCGCAAAATTTGAGTGATATGCATACCATTTGAGTGATATGCATACAATAAGCGTAATCATATTATTTCGCTAAATTTGAGTGATATGCATACAATTGCATTGGTAGATAGCGCGGTTCAAACGCTCGTATCCTTAGAAATCGATTTAAATCGAGAAAGCAAATGTACTTGCTCTCACTTTTAAGCGTAATCATGTCATATCGCAAAATTTAATGATATGCATACAATTTGAGTGATATGCATACAATAAGCGTAATCATATTATTTCGCTAAATTTGAGTGATATGCATACAATTGCATTGGTAGATAGCGCGGTTCAAACGCTCGTATCCTTAGAAATCGATTTAAATCGAGAAAGCAAATGTACTTGCTCTCACTTTTAAGCGTAATCATGTCATTTCGCAAAATTTGAGTGATATGCATACAATTTAAGTGATATGCATACAATAAGCGTAATCATATCATTTCGCAAAATTTGAGTGATATGAATACAATTGCATTGGTAGATAGCGCGGTTCAAACGCTCGTATCCTTAGAAATCGATTTAAATCGAGAAAGCAAATGTATTTGCTCTCACTTTTAAGCGTAATCATGTGATTTCGCAAAATTTGAGTGATATGCATACAATTTGAGTGATATGCATACAATAAGCGTAATCATATTATTTCGCTAAATTTGAGTGATATGCATACAATTGCATTGGTAGATAGCGCGGTTCAAACGCTCGTATCCTTAGAAATCGATTTAAATCGAGAAAGCAAATGAAATTGCTCTCACTTTTAAGCGTAATCATGTCATTTCGCAAAATTTGTGTGATATGCATACAATTTGAGTGATATGCATACAATAAGCGTAATCATATCATTTCGCAAAATTTGAGTGATATGCATACAATTGCATTGGTAGATAGCGCGGTTCAAACGCTCGCATACTTAAAAATCAATTCACATCGAGAAAGCAAATGTACTTGCTCTCACTTTTAAACGTAATCATGTCATTTCGCAAAATTTGAGTGATATGCATCCAATTGCATTGGTAGATGCGCGGTTCAAAAGCTCGCATCCTTAGAAATCGATTTACATCGAGAAAGCAAATGTACTTGCTCTCACTTTTAAGCGTAATCATGTCATTTCGCAAAATTTGAGTGATATGCATACAATTTGAGTGATATGCATACAATAAGCGTAATCATATCATTTCGCTAAATTTGAGTGATATGCATACAATTGCATTGGTAGATAGCGCGGTTCAAACGCTCGCATACTTAAAAATCAATTTACATCGAGAAAGCAAATGTACTTGCTCTCACTTTTAAGCGTAATCATGTCATTTCGCAAAACTTGAGTGCTATGCATACAATTTGAGGGATATGCATACAATGAGCGTAATCATATCACTTCGCAAAATTTGAGTGATATGCATACAATTGCATTGGTAGATAGCGCGGTTCAAACGCTCGTATCCTTAGAAATCGATTTAAATCGAGAAAGCAAATGTACTTGCTCTCACTTTTAAGCGTAATCATGTCATTTCGCAAAATTTGAGTGATATGCATACAATTTGAGTGATATGCATACAATACTCGTAATCATATTATTTCGCTAAATTTGAGTGATATGCATACAATTGCATTGGTAGATAGCGCGGTTCAAACGCTCGTATCCTTAGAAATCGATTTAAATCGAGAGAGCAAATGTATTTGCTCTCACTTTTAAGCGTAATCATGTGATTTCGCAAACTTTGAGTGATATGCATACAATTTGAGTGATATGCATACAATAAGCGTAATCATATCATTTCGCAAAATTTGAGTGATATGCATACAATTGCATTGGTAGATAGCGCGATTCAAACGCTCGTATCCTTAGAAATCGATTTAAATCGAGAAAGCAAATGTACTTGCTCTCACTTTTAAGCGTAATCATGTCATTTCGCAAAATTTGAGTGATATGCATACAATAAGCGTAATCATATCATTTCGCAAAATTTGAGTGATATGCATACAATTGCATTGGTAGATAGCGCGGTTCAAACGCTCGCATACTTAAAAATCAATTTACATCGAGAAAGCAAATGTACTTGCTCTCACTTTTAAACGTAATCATGTCATTTCGCAAAATTTGAGTGATATGCATCCAATTGCATTGTAAGATGCGCGGTTCAAAAGCTCGCATCCTTAGAAATCGATTTACATCGAGAAAGCAAATGTACTTGCTCTCACTTTTAGGCGTAATCATGTCATTTCGCAAAATTTGAGTGATATGCATACAATTGCATTGGTAGATAGCGCGGTTCAAACGCTCGTATCCTTAGAAATCGATTTAAATCGAGAAAGCAAATGTACTTGCTCTCACTTTTAAGCGTAATCATGTCATTTCGCAAAATTTGAGTGATATGCATACAATTTGAGTGATATGCATACAATAAGCGTAATCATATCATTTCGCAAAATTTGAGTGATATGAATACAATTGCATTGGTAGATAGCGCGGTTCAAACGCTCGTATCCTTAGAAATCGATTTAAATCGAGAAAGCAAATGTACTTGCTCTCACTTTTAAGCGTAATCATGTCATTTCGCAAAATTTGAGTGATATGCATACAATTTGAGTGATATGCATACAATAAGCGTAATCATATCATTTCGCAAAATTTGAGTGATATGAATACAATTGCATTGGTAGATAGCGCGGTTCAAACGCTCGCATACTTAAAAATCAATTTACATCGAGAAAGCAAATGTACTTGCTCTCACTTTTAAGCGTAATCATGTCATTTCGCAAAATTTGAGTGATATGCATACAATTGCATTGGTAGATAGCGCGGTTCAAACGCTCGTATCCTTAGAAATCGATTTAAATCGAGAAAGCAAATGTACTTGCTCTCACTTTTAAGCGTAATCATGTCATTTCGCAAAATTTGAGTGATATGCATACAATTTGAGTGATATGCATACAATAAGCGTAATCATATCATTTCGCAAAATTTGAGTGATATGAATACAATTGCATTGGTAGATAGCGCGGTTCAAACGCTCGTATCCTTAGAAATCGATTTAAATCGAGAAAGCAAATGTACTTGCTCTCACTTTTAAGCGTAATCATGTCATTTCGCAAAATTTGAGTGATATGCATACAATTTGAGTGATATGCATACAATAAGCGTAATCATATCATTTCGCAAAATTTGAGTGATATGAATACAATTGCATTGGTAGATAGCGCGGTTCAAACGCTCGTATCCTTAGAAATCGATTTAAATCGAGAAAGCAAATGTACTTGCTCTCACTTTTAAGCGTAATCATGTCATTTCGCAAAATTTGAGTGATATGCATACAGTTTGAGTGATATGCATACAATAAGCGTAATCATATTATTTCGCTAAATTTGAGTGATATGCATACAATTGCATTGGTAGATAGCGCGGTTCAAACGCTCGCATACTTAAAAATCAATTTACATCGAGAAAGCAAATGTACTTGCTCTCACTTTTAAACGTAATCATGTCATTTCGCAAAATTTGAGTGATATGCATCCAATTGCATTGGTAGATGCGCGGTTCAAAAGCTCGCATCCTTAGAAATCGATTTACATCGAGAAAGCAAATGTACTTGCTCTCACTTTTAAGCGTAATCATGTCATTTCGCAAAATTTGAGTGATATGCATACAATTTGAGTGATATGCATACAATAAGCGTAATCATATCATTTCGCGAAATTTGAGTGATATGAATACAATTGCATTGGTAGATAGCGCGGTTCAAACGCTCGTATCCTTAGAAATCGATTTAAATCGAGAAAGCAAATGTACTTGCTCTCACTTTTAAGCGTAATCATGTCATTTCGCAAAATTTAATGACATGCATACAATTTGAGTGATATGCATACAATAAGCGTAATCATATCATTTCGCAAAATTTGAGTGATATGCATACAATTGCATTGGTAGATAGCGCGGTTCAAACGCTCGCATACTTAAAAATCAATTTACATCGAGAAAGCAAATGTACTTGCTCTCACTTTTAAACGTAATCATGTCATTTCGCAAAATTTGAGTGATATGCATCCAATTGCATTGGTAGATGTTCGGTTCAAAAGCTCGCATCCTTAGAAATCGATTTACATCGAGAAAGCAAATGTACTTGCTCTCACTTTTAAGCGTAATCATGTCATTTCGCAAAATTTGAGTGATATGCATACAATTTGAGTGATATGCATACAATAAGCGTAATCATATCATTTCGCGAAATTTGAGTGATATGAATACAATTGCATTGGTAGATAGCGCGGTTCAAACGCTCGTATCCTTAGAAATCGATTTAAATCGAGAAAGCAAATGTACTTGCTCTCACTTTTAAGCGTAATCATGTCATTTCGCAAAATTTAATGACATGCATACAATTTGAGTGATATGCATACAATAAGCGTAATCATATCATTTCGCTAAATTTGAGTGATATGCATACAATTGCATTGGTAGATAGCGCGGTTCAAACGCTCGCATACTTAAAAATCAATTTACATCGAGAAAGCAAATGTACTTGCTCTCACTTTTAAACGTAATCATGTCATTTCGCAAAATTTGAGTGATATGCATCCAATTGCATTGGTAGATGCGCGGTTCAAAAGCTCGCATCCTTAGAAATCGATTTACATCGAGAAAGCAAATGTACTTGCTCTCACTTTTAAGCGTAATCATGTCATTTCGCAAAATTTGAGTGATATGCATACAATTTGAGTGATATGCATACAATAAGCGTAATCATATCATTTCGCGAAATTTGAGTGATATGAATACAATTGCATTGGTAGATAGCGCGGTTCAAACGCTCGTATCCTTAGAAATCGATTTAAATCGAGAAAGCAAATGTACTTGCTCTCACTTTTAAGCGTAATCATGTCATTTCGCAAAATTTAATGACATGCATACAATTTGAGTGATATGCATACAATAAGCGTAATCATATCATTTCGCTAAATTTGAGTGATATGCATACAATTGCATTGGTAGATAGCGCGGTTCAAACGCTCGCATACTTAAAAATCAATTTACATCGAGAAAGCAAATGTACTTGCTCTCACTTTTAAACGTAATCATGTCATTTCGCAAAATTTGAGTGATATGCATCCAATTGCATTGGTAGATGCGCGGTTCAAAAGCTCGCATCCTTAGAAATCGATTTACATCGAGAAAGCAAATGTACTTGCTCTCACTTTTAAGCGTAATCATGTCATTTCGCAAAATTTGAGTGATATGCATACAATTTGAGTGATATGCATACAATAAGCGTAATCATATCATTTCGCGAAATTTGAGTGATATGAATACAATTGCATTGGTAGATAGCGCGGTTCAAACGCTCGTATCCTTAGAAATCGATTTAAATCGAGAAAGCAAATGTACTTGCTCTCACTTTTAAGCGTAATCATGTCATTTCGCAAAATTTAATGACATGCATACAATTTGAGTGATATGCATACAATAAGCGTAATCATATCATTTCGCAAAATTTGAGTGATATGCATACAATTGCATTGGTAGATAGCGCGGTTCAAACGCTCGTATCCTTAGAAATCGATTTAAATCGAGAAAGCAAATGTACTTGCTCTCACTTTTAAGCGTAATCATGTCATTTCGCAAAACTTGAGTGATATGCATACAATTTGAGTGATATGCATACAATAAGCGTAATCATATTATTTCGCTAAATTTGAGTGATATGCATACAATTGCATTGGTAGATAGCGCGGTTCAAACGCTCGTATCCTTAGAAATCGATTTAAATCGAGAAAGCAAATGAAATTGCTCTCACTTTTAAGCGTAATCATGTCATTTCGCAAAATTTGAGTGATATGCATACAATTTGAGTGATATGCATACAATAAGCGTAATCATATCATTTCGCAAAATTTGAGTGATATGCATACAATTGCATTGGTAGATAGCGCGGTTCAAACGCTCGCATACTTAAAAATCAATTTACATCGAGAAAGCAAATGTACTTGCTCTCACTTTTAAACGTAATCATGTCATTTCGCAAAATTTGAGTGATATGCATACAATTTGAGTGATATGCATACAATAAGCGTAATCATATCATTTCGCTAAATTTGAGTGATATGCATACAATTTGAGTGATATGCATACAATAAGCGTAATCATATTATTTCGCTAAATTTGAGTGATATGCATACAATTGCATTGGTAGATAGCGCGGTTCAAACGCTCGTATCCTTAGAAATCGATTTAAATCGAGAAAGCAAATGAAATTGCTCTCACTTTTAAGCGTAATCATGTCATTTCGCAAAATTTGAGTGATATGCATACAATTTGAGTGATATGCATACAATAAGCGTAATCATATCATTTCGCAAAATTTGAGTGATATGCATACAATTGCATTGGTAGATAGCGCGGTTCAAACGCTCGCATACTTAAAAATCAATTTACATCGAGAAAGCAAATGTACTTGCTCTCACTTTTAAACGTAATCATGTCATTTTGCAAAATTTGAGTGATATGCATACAATTTGAGTGATATGCATACAATAAGCGTAATCATATCATTTCGCTAAATTTGAGTGATATGCATACAATTTGAGTGATATGCATACAATAAGCGTAATCATATTATTTCGCTAAATTTGAGTGATATGCATACAATTGCATTGGTAGATAGCGCGGTTCAAACGCTCGTATCCTTAGAAATCGATTTAAATCGAGAAAGCAAATGTACTTGCTCTCACTTTTAAACGTAATCATGTCATTTCGCAAAATTTGAGTGATATGCATCCAATTGCATTGGTAGATGTTCGGTTCAAAAGCTCGCATCCTTAGAAATCGATTTACATCGAGAAAGCAAATGTACTTGCTCTCACTTTTAAGCTTAATCATGTCATTTCGCAAAATTTGAGTGATTTACATACAATTGCATTGGTAGATAGCGCGGTTCAAACGCTCGTATCCTTAGAAATCGATTTAAATCGAGAAAGCAAATGTACTTGCTCTCACTTTTAAGCGTAATCATGTCATTTCGCAAAATTTGAGTGATATGCATACAATTTGAGTGATATGCATACAATAAGCGTAATCATATCATTTCGCTAAATTTGAGTGATATGCATACAATTTGAGTGATATGCATACAATAAGCGTAATCATATTATTTCGCTAAATTTGAGTGATATGCATACAATTGCATTGGTAGATAGCGCGGTTCAAACGCTCGTATCCTTAGAAATCGATTTAAATCGAGAAAGCAAATGTACTTGCTCTCACTTTTAAGCGTAATCATGTCATTTCGCAAAATTTGAGTGATATGCATACAATTTGAGTGATATGCATACAATAAGCGTAATCATATCATTTCGCTAAATTTGAGTGATATGCATACAATTTGAGTGATATGCATACAATAAGCGTAATCATATTATTTCGCTAAATTTGAGTGATATGCATACAATTGCATTGGTAGATAGCGCGGTTCAAACGCTCGTATCCTTAGAAATCGATTTAAATCGAGAAAGCAAATGTACTTGCTCTCACTTTTAAACGTAATCATGTCATTTCGCAAAATTTGAGTGATATGCATCCAATTGCATTGGTAGATGTTCGGTTCAAAAGCTCGCATCCTTAGAAATCGATTTACATCGAGAAAGCAAATGTACTTGCTCTCACTTTTAAGCTTAATCATGTCATTTCGCAAAATTTGAGTGATATGCATACAATTTGAGTGATATGCATACAATAAGCGTAATCATATCATTTCGCTAAATTTGAGTGATATGCATACAATTTGAGTGATATGCATACAATAAGCGTAATCATATTATTTCGCTAAATTTGAGTGATATGCATACAATTTGAGTGATATGCATACAATAAGCGTAATCATATTATTTCGCTAAATTTGAGTGATATGCATACAATTGCATTGTTTGATAGCGCGGTTCAAACGCTCGTATCCTTAGAAATCGATTTAAATCGAGAAAGCAAATGTACTTGCTCTCACGTTTAAGCGTAATCATGTCATTTCGCAAAATTTGAGTGATATGCATACAATTTGAGTGATATGCATACAATAAGGGTAATCATATTATTTCGCTAAATTTGAGTGATATGCATACAATTGCATTGGTAGATAGCGCGGTTCAAACGCTCGTATCCTTAGAAATCGATTTAAATCGAGAAAGCAAATGTACTTGCTCTCACTTTTAAGCGTAATCATGTCATTTCGCAAAATTTGAGTGATATGCATACAATTTGAGTGATATGCATACAATAAGCGTAATCATATCATTTCGCTAAATTTGAGTGATATGCATACAATAAGCGTAATCATATTATTTCGCTAAATTTGAGTGATATGCATACAATTGCATTGGTAGATAGCGCGGTTCAAACGCTCGTATCCTTAGAAATCGATTTAAATCGAGAAAGCAAATGTACTTGCTCTCACTTTTAAGCGTAATCATGTCATTTCGCAAAATTTGAGTGATATGCATACAATTTGAGTGATATGCATACAATAAGCGTAATCATATCATTTCGCAAAATTTGAGTGATATGCATACAATTGCATTGGTAGATAGCGCGGTTCAAACGCTCGTATCCTTAGAAATCGACTTAAATCGAGAAAGCAAATGTACTTGTTCTTACTTTTAAGCGTAATCATGTCATTTCGCAAAATTTGAGTGATATGCATACAATTTGAGGGATATGCATACAATAAGCGTAATCATATCACTTCGCAAAATTTGAGTGATATGCATACAATTGCATTGGTAGATAGCGCGGTTCAAACGCTCGTATCCTTAGAAATCGATTTAAATCGAGAAAGCAAATGTACTTGCTCTCACTTTTAAGCGTAATCATGTCATTTCGCAAAATTTGAGTGATATGCATACAATTGCATTGGTAGATAGCGCGGTTCAAAAGCTCGCATCCTTATAAATCGATTTACATCGAGAAAGCAAATGTACTTGCTCTCACTTTTAAGCGTTATCATGTCATTTCGCAAAATTTGAGTGATATGCATACAATAAGCGTAATCATATTATTTCGCTAAATTTGAGTGATATGCATACAATTGCATTGGTAGTACTTCGCGGTTCAAACGCTCGTATCCTTAGAAATCGATTTAAATCGAGAAAGCAAATGTACTTGCTCTTACTTTTAAGCGTAATCATGTCATTTCGCAAAATTTGAGTGATATGCATACAATTTGAGGGATATGCATACAATAAGCGTAATCATATCATTTCGCAAAATTTGAGTGATATGCATACAATTGCATTGGTAGATAGCGCGGTTCAAACGCTCGAATCCTTAGAAATCGATTTAAATCGAGAAAGCAAATGTACTTGCTCTCACTTTTAAGCGTAATCATGTCATTTCGCAAAATTTGAGTGATATGCATACAATTTGAGTGATATGCATACAATAAGCGTAATCATATCATTTCGCAAAATTTGAGTGATATGCATACAATTGCATTGGTAGATAGCGCGGTTCAAACGCTCGTATCCTTAGAAATCGATTTAAATCGAGAAAGCAAATGTACTTGCTCTTACTTTTAAGCGTAATCATGTCATTTCGCAAAATTTGAGTGATATGCATACAATTTGAGGGATATGCATACAATAAGCGTAATCATATCATTTCGCAAAATTTGAGTGATATGCATACAATTGCATTGGTAGATAGCGCGGTTCAAACGCTCGTATCCTTAGAAATCGATTTAAATCGAGTAAGCAAATGTACTTGCTCTCACTTTTAAGCGTAATCATGTCATTTCGCAAAATTTGAGTGATATGCATACAATTTGAGTGATATGCATACAATAAGCGTAATCATATCATTTCGCAAAATTTGAGTGATATGCATACAATTGCGTTGGTAGATAGCGCGGTTCAAACGCTCGTATCCTTAGAAATCGATTTAAATCGAGTAAGCAAATGTACTTGCTCTCACTTTTAAGCGTAATCATGTCATTTCGCAAAATTTGAGTGATATGCATACAATTTGAGTGATATGCATACAATAAGCGTAATCATATCATTTCGCAAAATTTGAGTGATATGCATACAATTGCATTGGTAGTACTTCGCGGTTCAAACGCTCGTATCCTTAGAAATCGATTTAAATCGAGAAAGCAAATGTACTTGCTCTTACTTTTAAGCGTAATCATGTCATTTCGCAAAATTTGAGTGATATGCATACAATTTGAGGGATATGCATACAATAAGCGTAATCATATCATTTCGCAAAATTTGAGTGATATGCATACAATTGCATTGGTAGATAGCGCGGTTCAAAAGCTCGCATCCTTATAAATCGATTTACATCGAGAAAGCAAATGTACTTGCTCTCACTTTTAAGCGTTATCATGTCATTTCGCAAAATTTGAGTGATATGCATACAATTTGAGTGATATGCATACAATAAGCGTAATCATATTATTTCGCTAAATTTGAGTGATATGCATACAATTGCATTGGTATATAGCGCGGTTCAAACGCTCGTATCCTTAGAAATCGATTTAAATCGAGAAAGCAAATGTACTTGCTCTCACTTTTAAGCGTAATCATGTCATTTCGCAAAATTTGAGTGATATGCATACAATTTGAGTGATATGCATACAATAAGCGTAATCATATCATTTCGCAAAATTTGAGTGATATGCATACTATTGCATTGGTAGATAGCGCGGTTCAAACGCTCGCATACTTAAAAATCAATTTACATCGAGAAAGCAAATGTACTTGCTCTCACTTTTAAGCGTAATCATGTCATTTCGCAAAATTTGAGTGATATGCATACAATTGCATTGGTAGATAGCGCGGTTCAAAAGCTCGCATCCTTAGAAATCGATTTAAATCGAGAAAGCAAATGTACTTGCTCCTACTTTTAAGCGTAATCATGTCATTGCGCAAAATTTGAGTGATATGCACACAATTTGAGTGATATGCATACAATAAGCGTAATCATATTATTTCGCTAAATTTGAGTGATATGCAGACAATTGCATTGGTAGATAGCGCGGTTCAAACGCTCGTATCCTTAGAAATCGATTTAAATCGAGAAAGCAAATGTACATGCTCTCACTTTTAAGCGTAATCATGTCATTTCGCAAAATTTGAGTGATATGCATACAATTTGAGTGATATGCATACAATAAGTGTAATCATATCATTTCGCAAAATTTGAGTGATATGCATACAATTGCATTGGTAGATAGCGCGGTTCAAACGCTCGTATCCTTAGAAATCGATTTAAATCGAGAAAGCAAATGTACTTGCTCTCACTTTTAAGCGTAATCATGTCATTTCGCAAAATTTGAGTGATATGCATACAATTGCATTGGTAGATAGCGGGGTTCAAAAGCTCGCATCCTTAGAAATCGATTTACATCGAGAAAGCAAATGTAATTGCTCTCACTTTTAAGCGTAATCATGTCATTTCGCAAAATTTGAGTGATATGCATACAATTTGAGTGATATGCATACAATAAGCGTAATCATATTATTTCGCTAAATTTGAGTGATATGCATACAATTGCATTGGTAGATAGCGCGGTTCAAACGCTCGTATCCTTAGAAATCGATTTAAATCGAGAAAGCAAATGTACTTCCTCTCACTTTTAAGCGTAATCATGTCATTTCGCAAAATTTGAGTGATATGCATACAATTTGAGTGATATGCATACAATAAGCGTAATCATATCATTTCGCAAAATTTGAGTGATATGCATACTATTGCATTGGTAGATAGCGCGGTTCAAACGCTCGCATACTTAAAAATCAATTTACATCGAGAAAGCAAATGTACTTGCTCTCACTTTTAAGCGTAATCATGTCATTTCGCAAAATTTGAGTGATATGCATACAATTGCATTGGTAGATAGCGCGGTTCAAAAGCTCGCATCCTTAGAAATCGATTTACATCGAGAAAGCAAATGTACTTGCTCTCACTTTTGAGCGTAATCATGTCATTTCGCAAAATTTGAGTGATATGCATACAATAAGCGTAATCATATTATTTCGCTAAATTTGAGTGATATGCATACAATTGCATTGGTAGATAGCGCGGTTCAAACGCTCGTATCCTTAGAAATCGATTTAAATCGAGAAAGCAAATGTACTTGCTCTCACTTTTAAGCGTAATAATATCATTTCGCAAAATTTGAGTGATATGCATACAATTTGAGTGATATGCATACAATAAGCGTAATCATATCATTTCGCAAAATTTGAGTGATATGCATACAATTGCATTGGTAGATAGCGCGGTTCAAAAGCTCGCATCCTTAGAAATCGATTTACATCGAGAAAGCAAATGTACTTGCTCTCACTTTTGAGCGTAATCATGTCATTTCGCAAAATTTGAGTGATATGCATACAATAAGCGTAATCATATTATTTCGCTAAATTTGAGTGATATGCATACAATTGCATTGGTAGATAGCGCGGTTCAAACGCTCGTATCCTTAGAAATCGATTTAAATCGAGAAAGCAAATGTACTTGCTCTCACTTTTAAGCGTAATAATATCATTTCGCAAAATTTGAGTGATATGCATACAATTTGAGTGATATGCATACAATAAGCGTAATCATATCATTTCGCAAAATTTGAGTGATATGCATACAATTGCATTGGTAGATAGCGCGGTTCAAACGCTCGTATCCTTAGAAATCGATTTAAATCGAGAAAGCAAATGAACTTGCTCTCACTTTTAAGCGTAATCATGTCATTTCGCAAAATTTGAGTGATATGCTTACAATTTGAGTGATATGCATACAATAGGCGTAATCATATCATTTCGCAAAATTTGAGTGATATGCATACAATTGCATTGGTAGATAGCGCGGTTCAAAAGCTCGCATCCTTAGAAATCGATTTACATCGAGAAAGCGAATGTACTTGCTCTCACTTTTAAGCGTAATCATGTCATTTCGCAAAATTTGAGTGATATGCAAACAATTTGAGTGATATGCATACAATAAGCGTAATCATATCATTTCGCTAAATTTGAGTGATATGCATACTATTGCATTGGTAGATAGCGCGGTTCAAACGCTCGCATACTTAAAAATCAATTTACATCGAGAAAGCAAATGTACTTGCTCTCACTTTTAAGCGTAATCATGTCATTTCGCAAAATTTGAGTGATATGCATACAATTGCATTGGTAGATAGCGCGGTTCAAAAGCTCGCATCCTTAGAAATCGATTTACATCGAGAAAGCAAATGTACTTGCTCTCACTTTTAAGCGTAATCATGTCATTTCGCAAAATTTGAGTGATATGCATACAATTTGAGTGATATGCATACAATAAGCGTAATCATATCATTTCGCAAAATTTGAGTGATATGCATACAATTGCATTGGTAGATAGCGCGGTTCAAACGCTCGCATACTTAAAAATCAATTTACATCGAGAAAGCAAATGTACTTGCTCTCACTTTTAAGCGTAATCATTCATTTCGCAAAATTTGAGTGATATGCATACAATTTGAGTGATATGCATACAATAAGCGTAATCATATTATTTCGCTAAATTTGAGTGATATGCATACAATTGCATTGGTAGATAGCGCGGTTCAAACGCTCGTATCCTTAGAAATCGATTTAAATCGAGAAAGCAAATGTACTTGCTCTCACTTTTAAGCGTAATCATATCATTTCGCAAAATTTGAGTGATATGCATACAATTTGAGTGATATGCATATAATAAGCGTAATCATATCATTTCGCAAAATTTGAGTGATATGCATACAATTGCATTGGTATATAGCGCGGTTCAAAAGCTCGCATCCTTAGAAATCGATTTACATCGAGAAAGCGAATGTACTTGCTCTCACTTTTAAGCGTAATCATGTCATTTCGCAAAATTTGAGTGATATGCATACAATTGCATTGGTAGATAGCGCGGTTCAAAAGCTCGCATCCTTAGAAATCGATTTACATCGAGAAAGCGAATGTACTTGCTCTCACTTTTAAGCGTAATCATGTCATTTCGCAAAATTTGAGTGATATGCAAACAATTTGAGTGATATGCATACAATAAGCGTAATCATATCATTTCGCTAAATTTGAGTGATATGCATACTATTGCATTGGTAGATAGCGCGGTTCAAACGCTCGCATACTTAAAAATCAATTTACATCGAGAAAGCAAATGTACTTGCTCTCACTTTTAAGCGTAATCATGTCATTTCGCAAAATTTGAGTGATATGCATACAATTGCATTGGTAGATAGCGCGGTTCAAAAGCTCGCATCCTTAGAAATCGATTTACATCGAGAAAGCAAATGTACTTGCTCTCACTTTTAAGCGTAATCATGTCATTTCGCAAAATTTGAGTGATATGCATACAATTTGAGTGATATGCATACAATAAGCGTAATCATATCATTTCGCAAAATTTGAGTGATATGCATACAATTGCATTGGTAGATAGCGCGGTTCAAACGCTCGCATACTTAAAAATCAATTTACATCGAGAAAGCAAATGTACTTGCTCTCACTTTTAAGCGTAATCATTCATTTCGCAAAATTTGAGTGATATGCATACAATTTGAGTGATATGCATACAATAAGCGTAATCATATTATTTCGCTAAATTTGAGTGATATGCATACAATTGCATTGGTAGATAGCGCGGTTCAAACGCTCGTATCCTTAGAAATCGATTTAAATCGAGAAAGCAAATGTACTTGCTCTCACTTTTAAGCGTAATCATATCATTTCGCAAAATTTGAGTGATATGCATACAATTTGAGTGATATGCATATAATAAGCGTAATCATATCATTTCGCAAAATTTGAGTGATATGCATACAATTGCATTGGTATATAGCGCGGTTCAAAAGCTCGCATCCTTAGAAATCGATTTACATCGAGAAAGCGAATGTACTTGCTCTCACTTTTAAGCGTAATCATGTCATTTCGCAAAATTTGAGTGATATGCATACAATTGCATTGGTAGATAGCGCGGTTCAAAAGCTCGCATCCTTAGAAATCGATTTACATCGAGAAAGCGAATGTACTTGCTCTCACTTTTAAGCGTAATCATGTCATTTCGCAAAATTTGAGTGATATGCAAACAATTTGAGTGATATGCATACAATAAGCGTAATCATATCATTTCGCTAAATTTGAGTGATATGCATACTATTGCATTGGTAGATAGCGCGGTTCAAACGCTCGCATACTTAAAAATCAATTTACATCGAGAAAGCAAATGTACTTGCTCTCACTTTTAAGCGTAATCATGTCATTTCGCAAAATTTGAGTGATATGCATACAATTTGAGTGATATGCATACAATAAGCGTAATCATATCATTTCGCAAAATTTGAGTGATATGCATACAATTGCATTGGTAGATAGCGCGGTTCAAACGCTCGCATACTTAAAAATCAATTTACATCGAGAAAGCAAATGTACTTGCTCTCACTTTTAAGCGTAATCATGTCATTTCGCAAAATTTGAGTGATATGCATACAATTTGAGTGATATGCATACAATAAGCGTAATCATATTATTTCGCTAAATTTGAGTGATATGCATACAATTGCATTGGTAGATAGCGCGGTTCAAACGCTCGTATCCTTAGAAATCGATTTAAATCGAGAAAGCAAATGTACTTGCTCTCACTTTTAAGCGTAATCATATCATTTCGCAAAATTTGAGTGATATGCATACAATTTGAGTGATATGCATATAATAAGCGTAATCATATCATTTCGCAAAATTTGAGTGATATGCATACAATTGCATTGGTATATAGCGCGGTTCAAAAGCTCGCATCCTTAGAAATCGATTTACATCGAGAAAGCGAATGTACTTGCTCTCACTTTTAAGCGTAATCATGTCATTTCGCAAAATTTGAGTGATATGCATACAATTTGAGTGATATGCATACAATAAGCGTAATCATATCATTTCGCTAAATTTGAGTGATATGCATACAATTTGAGTGATATGCATACAATAAGCGTAATCATATCATTTCGCTAAATTTGAGCTCCCTTGCCGACAGAAGACATCGAAATCTTGCTTTCATTAAACCGAAAACTCTCTCAATAATTGATCTTGCTATTGCAAAGTGTTCATTAAACGTTGACTCGGAAGATCCTTCTGCTGTAGTTCGATATGGAGTCATGATCCATGGCTCTAAGGGATATCCAGAATCTCCTAAAAGTTTTTACTTTTTATTTAATTTTCAGTTTAATTTGATGTCAACTTACCTAAAATCCATGACGATTTGTCTCCACTTTCGTAATTTTGTTTGAGGTAAGCCCGTTCGTCACTAAGATTCCAAACATGAGAGTCATGCGATGCGCCTCCATAACGACCATTTACTGATCTAATTATCATTTCGTAGTCGCACATCTAATTTAAAAATTCGCGTTTAATCAACAATAACAATGCACTTTTGATATGCATAAAAACTTACAACCATCGCATTAATGCTATGCTTTAGCTTTCTATTGAAAAATAGATGCTCGCTTATAGACGGACGCACGATTTGAATGTGTGTTCCGTCCACTACCCCAATAATTCCTGGGATTTGAGCTTTATCCCAAAAATACCTTTTGGATTTTGTTTTTTCTTCATCTCTCATTATGCAGTTGATGACCTTCGGGCACAATACTTTTTGGATTGCACGTAAAACATCCGCCAGCACTTTGGAAAAAGTTTGTTGTGCAAGTCCTGCATGTCTATCTCCGCCAATTTGATGTTGGTAGCCCCCCGTTGCTAAAAACCTAAGAGTTGATGAAACCTTAATTATAATAGGGACAGACGTTTGTCTACGGCGGATGTTAAGTTCGCTGGATATATTGTTAAGCACATATAAAACAGCCTCTTTAGAAAGTCTGCAGTGTTTAATAAAACTGAAATGAAGTTATGGGATTATAAACGCGTCAAAATGTTTTCTTTACAAACCTTTTTTCGCTTAGCTCCAAAATATTGGAATTGTCCCTTATCCGTCTTCTCTGAATTTGCTCCACGCGTTCTCGATGTTCCTCATCCCAATACCACACTGCGACACTATCCATTTTTATTTACAAATGTATTTTGTATTCAATTGTGCAAATTAATTTTCGTTTGTTTCTTCGATTGTTTACTTTTGTTTTTTTTCCATCACCTTATGTCAGTCAATTATTCGAGACTCTATAGAAATTCGGAATTTTTTTTATAAAATGGTTGGCAGCACTAACATTCGATTCTACTATTGTACATAGTGCCACTTTAAAGTAGAATCGCAAATGTCTTTCGAATAGAATCCAAAATAGAATAGAATTACATAGTTGGGCCCCAGTACTACTTCTATATGAAACCTCGCATCGTACCATTTTGCGGGTTTGTTTTCTTCTTAGTTACAGCTACGACCTGATCGCGCCATAGTCCTGCTAGATTTGCCGATATCAGATACAAAAAAAAAACAAGAAAGTCCTGACCCCGTGGAGATTCGAACCCACGCTCTTCGAACGCCGAGCCCACCATTTTTTTTTTTTTTTCTTAAATTCATTTTTTATTTCCTTAAAATATTAACTTAATACTAGACAAAAATGCTTAAATCTAACTTACCAATAACATATTTACTTAAACTAAATTATGGCCCTTAGCGGGCGCTGTAAGCTTACATCTAACAGTTTTTATTTTGCCTTTCGGCTTCAAGTTTCTTTTTTTTTGTATTTTAAAATAAATTTATATTTCAAAGAAAAATTTAAAAAAACGTTGATTAGCGACAATTTTATATAAAAAAAAAAACTTAATCTACTTAAGACTACTTAATACTACTTAAATACTTAATACTACTTAACTACTTCAGACTACTTAACTACTTAAGATTACTTAACTACTTAAACTTAATTATAATCTGGGTGGCGAGCCCTCGCTGCATATGCCCCGAGGGGTCGCCATCCTGATCGAGTCTTTTGGTCCACAGGCAGCATGCAACCATCCATATTGTACGCCAATATGGAGCACAATCCCCGCCACAGGCCTAGTACTAGAATAATTTTTTTGAAGAACTAATTATTGGACTAAAAGTCCGCAAAGTCTAGAGGAAGTGCTGAATCACTTCCCTCGTGTAGCCACCAGAATTCGGTGCGCTGCCTTTCGGCCTCGGTCCTATCGCGATCCGATACCGCCGTGCTAAAGCGGAGGAGCTCCGGAGCATTGTCAACGTACCGGTCGCGGTGTAGTGGTAATGTGTTCGTCTGTTGAGTGGAAGGTTGCGCGTTCAATCCCAACCAAAAGCCATTTCACTTTTATTTAAAAGAAATAAAAGGTCGGTGTAATACCTAAAAGTATGCACACACCATCTTGAAACTCTTTAAAATTTAATGAACACAAGAAAAAGTGACTCCCCGAAGCTAGTTCGGACACCACCCATGGAGTTTAAGTCTCCACTACATCCAAAATCTTTCCTATCCTCTCTCTCTTTCTTCCCCTTCTCTAACGCTCGTACTATGGCAACATATAAAAGGGTATTCATAACCCCTTGAGTACGTGTAAATTATAAAAAAAAAAAAAAAAATTGGGGTAATAAGCCCTGAAGATCAGGCTGTTGTCGCTAGCCATTGCAGCGTGCCTTCGATTCACCTTAATTAGGAAATTGTCAATTCTGTTTAACTGGGCCCCATTGTATAGAACCTCGTTCCAATAGTATTTTATGTACTCGGAGTCTGGTGTTCGGTACAACCCTAAGCAGGATCGGAGACAACGCCTCTCGAATAGCCGTATCCTTTCCATGTAGGATGGTGATACATTGAACCACACGGGATAACCGTAAGCGATGATCGGCCTTGTGAGGGCCATGTAGCAAATGACTTTCAACCTTAAATCAAGTTGACTGCTATGAAACAATCTTCTTGTCAGAGCATAAGCCCCCCTAGCCCTGGCCAGACAAGCATCCACATTTTTGTTAAAATACAGAAACTTGTCAAGCCAGATGCCAAGGTATTTGACTTCACTTCTCACCGCCAACAGCCGTCCATGCTGTCCCATGATACAAAATTTTTTCCAGTTTTTTCTGGTATCGTAAGAAGCCCTCTGCACTGGGGTCCTGAACAGAATTGTTTCGGTTTTTTGGAAATTGATCCTCAATTTCCAGTCATCGCAATATCCCTTAATGTGATCGAAGTCACGTTGCAAAAGTGTGTTGATGACCTCGATTTTCGGACCTGATCTGTACGCCACTAGATCATCTGCGTACGCTATAGCGTGTCTGAGAGAACCTACAAGATCACTTGTATAAATGTTAAACAATATCGGGGAGTTCACCGCCCCCTGTTGTAAACCGTTTTTAATTTCAAAGACTTTACTCGAAGTTACGTTGCCACATTTGACAACGAACTTTTTTCCCATAAGCATTTCATAAATCATATATAGCATGGGTTTACGCATGCCCAGTCTGGTCAGCTTGTAGAAAAGCCCCTCTAACCATACGGTGTCGAAGGCTTTCTCAAAGTCAACCAGACAGGCCCCTGTGCACTGTTTTTTGGACTTATTCCATTGAATGTCGGACACTAGTTTCGACGCGGCATGAATGGTGTCATGCCTCGCTCGAAAACCAAACTGATTTTCCGGAATAATTCTGTTTTCCTCAACCCACTTAAGCAGAGCTCTATTGACTATCTTCTCGAATACCTTGCTTACATTCGGCAGAAGGCTTATTGACCGAAGATTTGCAGGGTTTGTTTTGTCCTTGTCCTTTTTGGGGATAGGATGTACCACCGCCGTTTTCCAGTGCACCGGATAATGTGCATTATTCAGTGCATTGTTAAACAGCTTGGTGAAAATATTGACTGCTTCCCTTGGCAGGTGTCTCAATACGACGTTTGGGACACCGTCCTCTCCTGCCGACTTTTTATTTTTTAATGATACCAAGATGTCCAGGAGTTCATTTTTTTGCACGAACAGCATCAGGCTATTGGCGACTATGCCATTGGAAGGGTTTTCGTCATTGAATACAGAAAAACCGTGATTCTCAGATCGCCAAGCTTGAAGTTCAGTGCGCAGATAAAAGTGATTCAGAAAGGCTCTTTCCTCAATATCGCGATTTGGGCGAACAGGATTGGCTTACGCATGCCCAGTCTGGTCAGCTGCCGAGCCCACCATACATCCCCTGCGCTGCTATCTCCTATAATTTTCTAGTGTCAGAATACACATATTACACTTAGGTGCATTAAACTATAATGCTTGCTTAGTAAATACAACAGTCTACTACGAAAACCTTTTAATCTTGTAATCTAGAATACATTGCTTATTAACGGGTATTTCGCATGTGTTTACTACACAAATGTCAAAACAGAACTGACATTAGGGGCCAATCGCAAAATTTATAGCATTTTCTGACAGGAGGATTACTTTTGCGCCACCGTGTATAAGACCCTGATCATCCCAGTCCTGCTCTACGTGGGAACTGGGTGGAGATATACCCCCCCTTCGATAGTGGGGGCTTGTATTGAACTGTTCTACAAGAAACCGTTATTATTTCTTGGCGCCGTAGTTATCCTACTCTTGCCCAAGGCATTTTCTTTATAAAAATTTGATGTTTGGTTTAAGACTGTGCAGACAAAAAGACGAAAATCGGAAACACGAAATAACGTGCTCAGTCCGTAGCATCCCTGTTTAACGAGTTTTAACTTCCATCAATTTCGTAAAAAAATAAATATTTCAACCGTTCCCAAATACACAAACAAATGTGTACGTGCCGTTATGGGTTTTGGATAAACAACATCATATCACAGGGAATGCCCTTTATCGAAACACTTATAAGATACACAGTGTACACACATTCTTATCGGAAGAACATTTAATTCCGTAGAAGCAATTTCCATAATTTTAATAGCTACCACGCGATTCCCACACTTTCAATTTATAGGGGACATGACTTGACCCTTCTCCCGATCAGATTGAAAAGATTGAGATCGTTGAAATTTACGATCGTATATTCCGCATATCTATGTGTGATCATGTCAACAGAGAAATATTCACGTCATACATTCACTCGAGGGTTCAAGATACTATTTACCTGAAGCACATAATTATAACGTGCCTACGGTGTTTACATAAAGCTGTTGGTGGGCGGATTTAAATGGGGTGATCAAACTCGAAGAGGCTATACAAATATGCAAAAATATGCATTTATACGAAAAACATGCACAAACATGCCCTAACGAAAAGGGATCAAAGTGGGGTAGAATTGTGTAACACTTAGGTGCAGTGAAATAATCCCTACGGAATCCCCCCAGATAAAAGGAAATATCCCTCACGGGTTTTACTTCCTTTTCAAAATGGATGCCTTTGTTAATGATTTTTCGGGGCTGGGCTTATTTCCATTTCGAAAAGGAAATAAAAACCGCAGGGGTTATTTCACTGCACCGAAAACTTTTGTCTGCGTAATCCAATTTTCAATACGACCTCCAAGAAAAATACTTGCTTACTTAAGTGGCGCTAAAGTCTGGAATGAACCTGAACCTCAACCAATATGCCTCTCCAATTAGGCCGGTCCTCAGCTAACTGCATCTAGTTGCGCACTCCAAGTTGGTTCAGGTCGGTTTTTACTTGTGCCTGCCACTCAGTTCGAGGTAATCCTCCATTGCGCCCGACGTCTGGCTGGGAATCGAAGACTCTACGAGACGGAGTATTGCCGTCCATTCGTTCTACATATTCCATGGTATTAACGTCCAATGCGGAGTTTTTTGACCAGGGGCTGTACAGGTCGTATAGTTCTTGGTTGAATCTTCCTCTCCATAGCCCGTCAACGCAAACGGGACCGAAGATTTTTTGAAGAATTTTCCTCTGAAATCGACGTAGGACTTCTCCATCCACTTTTGAGACGGCCCATGCTTCAGAGCCGTAGAGCAGGACTGGGATGATCAGGGTCTTATATAAGATCTCCTTAGTAGTTCGAGTGAGGGCTTTACTACTGAATTGCCTTCTTAGCCCGAAGAAACAGCGGTTGGCAAGAGTAATTCTTCGTTTAATTTCTGACGAGATGTCTGACAACAGAGTTAATAGCGGAGCCGAGATAGGTAAAGTTCCGTACTACCTCAAAGTTTTATCTGTCAATGGTGACGTTCTGTCGAATTCTTCGATGTTGTGTGTCCTTTCGTGCTGACAAGATATAATTCGTCTTGACCTCATTTACTGCTAAACACATTTTTGCCGCTTCCTTCTCTATTCTAGCAAAGGTGGCTTAGACATCATGTTGGATCTGACCAATGATGTCAATATCGTCGGCGTATGCTAGATTTTTGTGAAAATTGTGCCTCTGGTTTTGGCTCGTGAGTTTTGCACAACCCAGTCAAGAATCAGATGGAAGAAGTCACATGACAGCGCATCGCCTTGAATAATTCATTTTTTGATATCGAATGTGTCAGTGAGGTCGTTTTCGACCCTGATGGAGCAGCGAGAAAAATCCATCGTCATCCTACACAAGCGGACGAGTTTGGGCGGTATACCAAAACTAGACATGGCTCTGTATAGTTCGTCTCTATGAATGCTGTCGTATGCGGCTTTGAGGTGGTTGGTATCGATTTGGACTTCTTGGTTTTTTTCCAGGATCTGCCGAAGTGTGAAAATTTGATCGGTTGTGGACTATCCTGGCCTAAAACCACCACCTAAAACCAGGTCCGATCAGTTTGTTGGTAAACTGTTTCAGGCGTTCACATATTACAGCAGATGGGATCTTGTAGGCGATGTTGAGGGGACTTATGCCTCTGTAGTTGGCGCAGTTTGGAGGGTCACCTATTTTGTGGATCGGGCAAACGATGCTAAGGTACCATTCTTCAGGCGTACTTTCTTTCGACCAGATTTGCCTTATGAGTTGGTGGATGTTACTTACGAGGTCATCTCCGCCGACTTTCTAAAGCTCAGCGGGAAGGCCGTCATTTCCGACAGTCTTATTAAGCTTCAGTTTAGGCATTGTTATCCTCATTTTATCCAGGTCGTGTGGTTGGCAGTTTTCGCTGTCGTTGCCAATATTTAATGATTCGTTCTGCCTGACAGCGGCATGTTGTTCGTCATCGCCGTTTAGCAGTCTGCAGAAGTGGTTCTTCCATATCCTCAGCATCGATTTTGTCTCAGCTACGATATTTCCTTGTTCATCTCGACAGAATTCTGTTCGAGCCTTGTATCATTGGCTTTGACGTTTTACACTTTGGTAAAACATGCGAACATCGTTCCTGGAGTGGCACCTCTCTATATCCTCGATCGCGCGCTTTTCTTGTTCTTTTTCTTCGTTCCGTAAAGCCATTGTTCCTCCCTTCCTCTCTGCATATAGAGCTCAACGGCAGCTCTCGTCTTCACTTGCAGCATAGCCTTGTAGGCCTCGTTCTTAGCTGCGAGCATCTGTCGGCATTCCTCATCAAACCAGGGTTTTCTTGCTAGTGGGCGCGAGAAACCTGGCACATCAGTTGCGGCTGACCTAATGGCTTGTTGGCATCGTTGCCATTGTTTTTCGACATTCGATGCTGGTGGTATGGTGTTAATTGGGAGGTTTAGGGATACGCGTTGCGCGAAGGTCTTGACGGTCTCTTGCGATTGCAGTCTTTCGGCATTAAATATTTTTACAGGATTTCTGGATTGTTGGGGCGTGGTGAATATCCGCATTCTAACTTTGGTTGCAACAAGGTAGTGGTCCGAGTCGATGTTAGCTCCTCGGAAAGATCGGACATCCAAAATACTGGACGCATGCCTCTTGTCTAACGCTATGTGATCAATTTGGTTGAACATTCGTTGACCTGGAGACCGCCATGTCCCCTTATGGATATCGAGGTGAGGAAACCGTGTGCTGGCTATAGTGGCATTTCGGTCCGTAGCGAAGTCATCTATCATAAGTCCGTTATCAGACGTGTTGTCGTGTAGGCTATGTTTTTCCACAATACTGCTAAAAATGTCTTCTCTTCCTATCTTTGCGTTAAAATCTCCCATCATGATTGGAACATCGTACTTCGGTAGTCGCTCAAAGGGTTTGTCAAGGCGCCAATAGAAGCAATCCTTAACTAAGCATATCATCTTCCTCCGTTGGTGCGTGAGCGCATATAAGGCTTATGTTGACGAATTTGGCCTTGATGCGGATAGTTACAATGCGTTCGCTAATGCCTTGGAAACATAAGATTTCTTACCTAAATGTGGCACTTATAGATGACCCAGTTTTTCATCATCTTTTTGCCCGGCCCATCCCATCGTAATTCTTTTATTGCAGTAATGTCTGCTTTGTAGCAGATTATGTTTAATGGTCTCACATTCCAGGTGCAGATTCGAAGGTCGTTGTCCTTTTTTCGTTTAGCCGGGTCGTCAACAATAAAATCAGTCCTTTCCGAGGCTATTGTTTGCTACCTTACGTGTAGCTTTTTAAATGGGTGGGTAGTTAACCCATAGCACAACCCCTAGTCTGTAGGTCTAGTTCCATTTTTTTAGATACCCCTAGGACATTGGGCCATCAGTATCCACTACGGGATTGAGTGCTGCGTTGGCCTTTCGGTTCATCCGCCACTATCTCTGTTCAAGGGGCCTGACTAATCCGAGAAATTCCTAGACAACCTGTTGTCCGAATAAGTCGAAGCAGCTTGTCTAGGCTTGCCTTGGACAGCAATTCGGTATTCATTCGGTGCCATTCTGACCTGGCTGTTGCTCGTGTTATCAGCACTCGTGCTTATCGTTTAGCAAGTCAAATCCGGTTGGATGAGACCAGTACCCGATTGTTACCACTTGGAAGTTAAAAATAAGCCCTTGATATGTAGTCAGAGTAACAACCACTGGGCATTGCAAAATTGATGAAAATCAGAGTCTAACCTCGTTCTGCATCACCCAGCCGAATAACAAAGCTAATATGCCCCTGTGCGATAGAGTATAAACACATATCGCTAGATCCCAGTGGTCACTTTTGAGAACCACAGATAACTCACACGAATGCATGCGACCTATAAAGTTTTATGATCTGCATAGATGCATGCTCGTAAAACCAGAGTATCAGTCGGATGAAAACTAAGCGATCTCGATTCAAGTGGTTCAATTAAATTAATTTTATCTTACATTTTCATTGGCGTTCTACTTTAAAGGTTTCAATGTGCAGGATTGGCAGAAAAATGCAAATAGCTGCTATGAGAGTATTTTACTCATTTCATTGTTTCGATGCACGATGCACTCATTCGCTGGAGAGTAATCAAATTCCACAGATCTTTCGCTGATTCCAAATTCCAAGTGAATTCAACACATGCAGTGTAAAGGCTGTTCAAAACCATTTGAAACCACCTAATCTGCGCAGAATTGGGTTAGTAATTCGAGAGTCAGGCTTGCCAGTGTAATGGTTCTCGGAATACTACTTTCAATTCATAGAAATATTTTAGAAGTGTGTCAGTCAGTCAGTTTGTTTTTACATGTATATATCTGTGTTGAAAAACCGCTTGGATTAGGTTAGGTTAGGGTGGCTGCACGAGTAGAAGGACTGCATTCATACCACATGGATCCATCTATCATTATTCCACAGTACAGGCGGGCGTATAATATATAAATCGCCTTAAGCTCTGAACTACGCCAACTACAGAGGCATAAGTCTCCTCAACTTCGTCGACAAGATCTTATCTCCGGTAATATGTGAACGGCAAAAGCCTTATACCAACACCTAGATCTGCTTCCAGCATTGACCAAGTAGACCAGTCTGTCAAACAACCAGTCTGTGATGTCAAATCTCCGGTGGGACAGAAAACACTGAATATGGTAAAAACAGGTGGTAGGTATTTCCTTCCCACCTGTGCAACTTCCAAAAAGATGTGGTCTGAGTATAGTAAAGTCAGAACCCATAAGCTACTTCGAAAAAACAGGAAATCTGTCTCAATTCTAGTAGGGACTCTAACTGGACACACATTTTACCAAAAAGCTACAAACTGCAAATGCATTTTATAGATGATGTCCTCTGTAGAGTCTGAGGTGATGAAGAAACACGAAAAACGTAGACAAGCTGCTTCGACATATTCGGACAACAGGTTGTCTAGGAATTTCAAGGGTTAGTGAGGCCCCTTGAAGAGAGATGGTGGCGTATGAACCGAAAGGCCAACGCAGCTCTCAATCCCGTAGCGGGTACTGATGCCCCCATGTCCTAGGGGTATCTAATAAAATGGAACTGGCCCTCCAGGTTAGGACTTGTGCTTTGGGTTGACTACCCAACAATGGAAAAATTAATTGTTGCAAAGCAACCAATAGCCTCGGAAAGGACTGATTTTACTGTTGACGACCCGGCTAAACGAAAAAAGGACAACGACATTCGTATCTGCACCTGGAATGTGAGAACATTAACCAGGAGAGGTGCAAGCGACCAACTAGCGGAAGCCCTAAACTGCTTCAAAGCAGACATTACTGCCATCCAGGAAATACGATGGGATGGGCTGGGCTAAAAGAGGATGAAAAACTGGGACATCTACTATGGACCGTGTTATAGTGAGCAGAAACAGCGACTATTCGGATGCGGATTTGTTAGAAGAGTCAGACTTAGGTAAAAAGCCTTATGTTTCCAAGACATTAGCGAACGCATTGCAACAATCCACATCAAGGCTGAATTCGCCAACATGAGCCTTTTATGTGCTCACACCCCAACGGAAAAAACAGAATATATAGCTAAGGACTGCTTCTATTGGCGCCTTGACAAAACGTTTGAGCGACTACCGAAGTACGATGTTAAAATCGTGCTGGGAGATTTTAACGCAAAGGTAGGAAGAGACGACATCTTTAGCAGTATTGTCGGAAAACATAGCCTACATGACAACACGTCTGGTAACGGACTTATGCTAATTGACTTCGCTATGGACCGAAATGTCACTATAGCCAGCACACGGTTTCATCACCTCGATATCCATAAGGGGACATGGCGTTCTTCAGATCAACGAACGGTCAGCCAAATTGATCGCATAGCGACAGACAAGAGGCACGCATCCAGTATTTTGGATGTCCGAACATTCCTAGGAGCTAACATCGACTCGGACCACTACCTTGTTGCAGCGAAGTTAAGAATGCGGATATCCACCATGTCACAACAACCTAAAAATACTGGGAAAACATTTTATGTCGACTGCAAGACTGCAATCGCAAGAGACCGCCAAGACCTTCGCGCAACGCGTATCCCTTAACCTCTCGATTAACATTATACCACCCGATCGAATGTCGAAAAACAATGGCAACGATGCCAACAAGCCATTAGATCAGCCGCAACTGATGTGCCAGGTTTCTCGCGCCCACCAGCAAGAAACCCCTGATTTGATGAGAAATGCCGATAGATGCTCGCAGCCAAGAACAAGGCCTACAAGGCTATGCTGCAAGTGAAGACGAGAGCTGCCATTTAGCTCTATAGGCAGAGAGCAAGGGAAGAACACCGGCTTTTCAGAAAGAAGAAAAAAGAGGAAGAAAAGCGCGCGATCGAGGATATAGAATGGTGCCACTCCAGGAACGATGTTCGCATGTCTTACCAAAGTGTAAAACGTCAAAGCCAAGGATACAAGGCTCGAACAGAATCCTGTCGAGATGAACAAGGAAATATCGTAGTTGAGACAAAGTCGAAGCTGAGGATATGGAAGAACCACTTCTGCAGACTGTTAAACGGCGATGACGAACAACATGCCGCTGTCAGACAGAACGAACCATTCGTTCAATAATGGCAACGATAGCGGAAACTGCCAACCACCCGACCTGAGTGAAGTGAGGACAGCAATATCTAAACTCAAGCTTAATAAGGCTGTTGGAAATGACTGCCTTCCGGCTAAACTTTATTCAGCCGGCGGAGATGACTTGGTTAGTAACATCCTAGATCATAAAGTCATACAGATGACGCATTGAGAACAAAAAAACAGAAACTTTTGCTCACCTGCATCATTGTACGGGCAGGCGGTGTAATAATCTTTGGTAACATCCACCAACTCAGAAGCCAAATCTGGTCGGAAGAAAGTATGCCTGAAGAATGGAACCTCAGCATCGTTTGCCCGATCCAAAAAAAGGGAGACCGTCTAAACTGCGCAAACTACAGAGGCATAAGTCTTCTCGACATCGCCTACAAAATCCTATCTGTCGTAATATGTGAACGAGTGAATCCGTTTACCAACAACCTGATCGGCCCTTATCAGTGTGGTTTTAGGCCAGGAAAGTCCACAACCAACCAAATCTTCACACTTCGGCAGATCCTCGAAAAAACCCAAGAAGTCCAAATCGATACCCACCACCTCTTCATTGATTTCAAAGCCGCATACGGCAGCGTTTATATAGACGAACTATACAGAGCCATGTCTGGTTTTGGTATACCGCCCAAGCTCGTCTGTTTGTGTAGGATGGCGATGGAGAATTCTCGCTGCTCCATCAGGGTCGGAAAAGACCTCGCCGACACATTCGATACCAAAAAAGGATTTAGGCAAGGCGATGCGCTGTCATGTGACTTCTTCAAACTGATTCTTGAGAGGATTGTGGAAAACTCACGAGCCAACACCAGAGGCACAATTATCCAAAAATCTGTACAACTACTAGCATACGCCGACGATATTGACATCATTGGTAGGACCCAACGTGATGTCATAGCCACGTTTGCTAGTATAGAGAAGAAAGAGCCAAAAATGGGCTCAGCAGTGAACGAGTGCAAGACGAAGTATCTGCTGTCAACACGACAGGACACACAACATCGACGAATTGGACAGAACGTCACCATTAACAGATTTAACTTTGAGGTAGTAACGGACTTTATCTATCTCGGCTCCGCTATTAACTCTGACAACAACATCTCGTCTGAAAATAAACGAAGAATTACTCTTACTAACCGCTGTTTCTTCGGGCTAAGAAGTGGAATTCATTAGTAAAGCCCTCACTCCAACTACTAAGGAGATCTTATATAAGACCCTGATCATCCCAGTCCTGCTCTACGGCTCTGAAGCATGGGCCGTCTCAAAAGTGGATGGAGAAATCCTACGTCGATTTGAGAGGAAAATTCTTCGAAAAATCTCCGGTCCCGTTTGCGTTGACGGGCTATGGAGAGGAAGATTCAACCAAGAACTATACGAGCTGTACAGCGACATGCACCTGGTGTCATGCGCTCCACATTGGACGTTTAAGATGGCTAGGACATGTAGAACGAATTGACACCAATACTCCTTCTCGCAGAGTCTTCGATTCCCAGCCAGACGTCGGACTCTGTAGAGGTAGACCCCGCCCTAAGTGGCGCGCACAAGTAGCATCCGACATCAACCAACTTGGAGTGCGCAACTGGAGGCAGCTAGCTAAGGACCGGGCTAATTGGAGAGACAAGTTGGTTGAGGCGCATCATAGACCATACCAAAAACTACCAAAAAAAAACCTTTTTACTGTCGGGACACCCATAGCGACACGGTCATATGGACTGATGGCGACATCCAATAAAGAATCAATTAATCAATACTAACCTTCGGTCGGCTTTCAACCAAACAAAGTATACCATCAACTAGGTGCACATCGCATAGATATGCAATTAAGACCAAAAACTCTTAATAGAGCCAGAGCTCTCATAAATTTCAATCTTCCTCTGCCTCAATATAAATGCAAATGAATAATCGAAAGAATTCCCCTGCCATAATGAAAGCTATGATGTGCCGATATGCACATGTATCGCATTACCAAAAAAAAAAAAAAGGAAACAGGAAAATAATGAGATGACTTCCGCCCTATATGCAGAGGATGCCCTGCAGGACAGGGACAAAAAAAAAAACCTAATTAGTACCTTTGAAGATATACCTTCCCACCAGCAGAAGAATAGTCTACATGCCCATCGAAGTATTGAACAATTTCACGCACATCTATCTGGAACAACCCATTTCAACCGAAACACACACAAGATAAAGGAACAAGATACATCGCATTCGGTTGATGGTGCACGACACAATGAATGAATGAATCACCGTGGGTAATCAAAATTTTTCATTCACAAGTAGCTGCACTAGACGTGACATTACATAAAGGCATGCTAGGATACGCCTACCCTAACATCATCATTATGATGTCGCGTGAGAAACAAACTGTTGTGGAATCACGTAACATGCATCTTATCACTTCATTATGACATCTAAGTTGTTTTATTAGGACTTACACAGAATGACTAACTTAAAGATAATTAGGCGGAGCAGCAGAGCGTTATTTTGAAATCAAAAGCCACCGTACCTATACCGACGGTTTTTGTTTTATGAATAATATTTGGAAATTCCAAGTGAGTCATCTGAATTTTGTTGTTTTTTAAACGAAAAGAATTATATATAGATGCATGGGATGGAGCCATTAAGACGCTAGGGTTGGTAGCCAAAAAGAGTTATTCAAATAAAATTCCCAATTAGCACACATGGCGCGTAATTATTTGGTGCATTTAGGGGTTAAGAGGAAGCGCCAGCCAACCGCCTTAAATCATATTGTGATAGTGGAAACTCGACTGCATATCGGATGCGGTGGGTTGGTGCCGTATCTAGATACATTGACATTGCTGAAAACTAATAGAAAGAACTCAAAAGATTGTCAATGGCTTCACTCAGTGTGCACAATTGGAGTCTAACTCAAGAGAATGTTTTATTCATGAAATATCTACCGGCGCTAGGGTTAGTGTGACCATCTGAAATTTACTTGTGGTTTTTTTTTTTAATACCATATCCCACAGGGATAAATTAATTTTGATACACAGTTTCCCAACAAACAATTATTTCTCTATGTGGGAATAAAATGTAATTTCCACAAGCAATTCTTTCTGTAGGCCTTATATAGGACTTGTGCGCGGAGGTTCAGCATTTTTGCAGCCGAATGGTTGGGTAGGAGGATTTTTAAGGTAATTATGCATGAAAATTCACAAGCATAACCGAAGTTATGATGGTATAACCTCTGTAAAGCTTTTTTAAAGCTTCCGGAGATGTGTGTACATGTACCATATGCTAAGATAAAACTTCGCACGAAATTAATCCACAGCAAAGCATGTATTGATCTTACGAATAAAGGCTTTAAAAAGCTAAGATTAAAAGATCGGGAAAAAGTTGAAAAGATCGGGAAAAAGTACTGTGCATGAGAACGCGATTTCGAATCCTAGTAGATAAGTGTTTGCAATACATTTCACACTCTCACAGTAACGCATTGGGTTTTAATAGCTATAAAGGATTGAAATTGGACATTGGACATCACAGTACTTCGCACATGAATGCAACGAACTACAGACACGTAACAGCACTGGCGACTGAGGCCATCGGCTGGGACAGATCAAGACATTAATACAACAGAGAGAGACAGATAGATACAAAGAAGGAAAGACATATAACATACATCTACGTGGCACAGAGGAGGAGACATAGATTAATATTGTCTCATATTATCGCACAGGTGGCCTCAGATAATCTGGCGATTTTCGTAGAAAACAAATGCTGCCGAAGCTGGGGCTTGAACCCGCAACGTTTGGCTTAGCAGTCAACTACGCATTCCTCTGAGCCATGGCCACCTGCTGGATTGAAATTATTAAAAGTAAATTATAAAAAAAAATTAAAAAAAAAAAAACAAACAAAATAATGAAATTTGATGCTATTTTTCAACTTCGAGAGGGCTTGCAAATGCTTTCGGAAAGATTTTTTTTTGCGAAACCTATAAATTGCTTCTATAGAGCCTTTTACAGCAAACAATGTTTTTTTGTGTAGTGCTTTTAAGAAGTACTTACAGAAGTTTTTTGTCAGTAAATAGCTTCATAAAATTGCTCCAAATGTGTTTCCATAAGACTTCATACAGGTAATATTGCTGGGTGGGAAATAGCTTCGATAGTGCTTTATTGAAGCGAAATTGTTGGTTGTGACATTAAGAAACAATTTAGATAGGTATGTCTTAAAGTATATAGATCGACTAAGAATCGCTAGCTGAGTAGATTTAGCCATATCTGTCCGTTCGTCTTTCATCACACCTCCGGCCTTAAATTTGGAGCTAGAAATACGAAATACGAAAAACGATATTACTGCCATCCAGGAAATACGCTGGGATGGGCCGGGCAAAAAGATGATGAAAAACTGGGACATCTACTACGGACCGTGTTATAGTGAGCAGAAACAGTGACTATTCGGATGCGGATTTGTTAGAAGAGTCAGACTTAGGTAAAAAGCCTTATGTTTCCAAGACATTAGCGAACGCATTGCAACAATCCACATCTAGGCCGAATTCGCCAACATGAGCCTTTTATGTGCTCACACCCCAACGGAGGAAACAGATTATATAGCTAAGGACTGCTTCTATGAGCTCCTTGACAAAACCTATGAGCGACTACCGAAGTACGATGTCAAAATCGTGCTGGGAGATTTTAACGCAAATGTTGGAAGAGAAGACCTCTTAAGAAGTATTGTCGGAAAACATACCCTCCACGACAACACGTCTGGTAACGGACTAAGGCTAATTGACTTAGCTACGGAACGAAATGCCACGAATAGCCAGCACACGGTTTCTTCACCTTGATATCCATAAGGGGACATGGCGGTCTCTAGATCAACGAACGGTCAACCAAATTGATCGCATAGCGATAGACAAGAGGCACGCATCCAGTATTTTGGATGTCCGAACATTCCTAGGAGCTAACATCGAATCGGACTACTACCTTGTTGCAGCCAAGGTAAGAATGCGGAAATCCACCACGTCACAACAATCCAGAAATACTGTGAAAAAAATTAATGTGGAAAGACTGCAATAGTAAGGGACGCCAAGACCTTCGCGCAACGCGTATCCCTAAACCTCTGGATTAACACCATACCACCAGCATCGAATGTTGAAGAGCTATGACAACGATGCCAACAAGCCATTAGATTAGCCGCAACTGATGTGCTTGGTTTCTCGCACCAACCAGCAAGAAACCCCTGGATTGATGAGGAATGCCGACAGATAATCGCAGCAAAGAACGAGGCCTATAAGGCAAAACTGCAGGTGGAGACGAGAGCTGCCGTTGAGCTCTATAGGCAGTGAAGAAGGGAAGAACACGGGATTTTCAGAAAGAACACAAAAGAGCAAGAAAAGCGCGCGATCGAGGATATAGAGAGGTGCCACTTCAGGAACGATGTTCGCAAGTTTTACCAAAGTGTAAAACGTCAAGGCCAAGGATACAAGGCTCGAACAGAATCCTGTAGAGATGAACAAGGAAATATCGTCGTTGAGACACAGTCGATGCTGAGGATATGGAAGAATAACTTCTCCAGCCTGTAAAACGGCGATGACGAACAACATTCCGCTGTGAGGCTTGGCAACGACAGCGAAAACTGTCAACGACCGAACTAAGTGAAGTGAGGATACCAATATCTAGACTCAAGATAAATAGGACTGCCAAAAATGACGGCCTTCCCGCTGAGCTTTATAAAGCCGGCGGAGATGACTTACTAAATAGCATCCACCAACTCATAAGCCAAATCTGCTCGGATGAAAGCATGTCTGAAGAATGTCTGAAGAATTATCGATTCGCAAAAAGAAGACCCTCTGGACTCCAACTGCAGAGGCATTATTCTCCTCAATATCGCCTACAAGATCAATCTTCCTTAATATGTGAACACCTGCAACTGTTTACCAACAACCTGATCGGCCCTTATCAGTGTGGATTTAGACCTGGAAAGTCCATAAACGAGCAAATCTTCACACTTCGGCAGATCTTGGAAAAAAACCGAGAAGTCCAAATCGATACCTACCACCACCTATTCAACGATTTCAAAGCCGCATACGACAGCATTTATAGAGACGAACTATACAGAGCGATGTCTAGTTTTGGTATACCGCCCAAACTCGTCCGTTTGTGTAGAATGAGGATGGAGAATTCTCGCTGCTCCATCAGGGTTGGAAACGACCTCACCGACAAATTCGATACCAAAAAAAGATTTAGACAAGGCGATGCGCTGTCATGTGACTTCTTCAATCTGATTCTTGAGAGGATTGTGCAAAACTCGCGTGCCAACACCAGAGGCACAATTTTCACAAAAATCTGTACAACTACTAGCATACGCCGACGATATTGACATCATTCGTAGGACCCAATGTGATGTCACTCGAACTGCTAAGGAGATCTTATATAAGACCCTGATCACCCCAGTCCTGCTCTACGGCGCTGAAACATGGACCGTCTCAAAAGCGGATGAAGAAGTCCTTGGTCGATTTGTGAGGAAAATTCTTCGAAAAATCTTCGGTCCCGTTTGCGTTGACGGGCTATGGAGACGAAGTTTTAACCAAGAACTATACGAGCTGTACAGCGACATGGCCCTGGTAAAAAACCTCCTCATTTGACGTTAAAACCATGGAACGTGTAGAACGAATGGAAACCAATACTCCGGCTCGCAGAGTCTTCGATTCCCAGCCAGACGTCGGACGCAGTAGAGGAAAGCCTCGCCTTAAGTGGTGCGCACAAGTAAAAACCGACCTCAACCAACATGGAGTGCGCAACTGTAGGCAGTTAGCTAAGGACCGGGCTAATTGGAGAGGCATGTTGGTTGAGACCCAGGTTCATTCCAGACTGTAGCGCAACTGGAGAAAGAAGAAGAGAAATACGAAATTTGGTATAACAAATGTTTGTTGCTCCCAGCAGAATAAGTGTACATTTGTACGATCTGCCCAATGACACGCCCATTTTTCAGAAAAAAACGTTGTTTTTGGTCAAACCATACGGACTTTTAAAAAACTATCTGAGCCAATCATTAAGACAATCCCAATATCTATATATCGTCTCAAAACTAACAATTTTTCTCTTATAAGACAAAAATTTCCCATTTCTAGAAGCAATTTCTTCTATTAAGCTTTTTTGTACTTGTGTAGGGAAGTTCATCATGTATGATAACTCTTTTTGGGCCCAGTTATAGCTATCATTGAAAAGACTTTTTTCAGTGATCAACATTTATTTTTATGAAGTAATAATTGCCATTCCACGCAAACTGAAACGAAATTTTCCAAATAATTCCTATCAGAAGCTATGGGGGGGACATTTTCATTCAATCATGAGTTGTGTTCCAATGAACGCTAAGAAATGTGCCCAAAGGCATACATTTTCAATTTCAAGAAGCAATTTCTTCCATTAAGCTTGTTTGTACTTGTGCAGGGAAGTTCGGCATGTATTATGACTATTTTAGGTAAATGCACGGCCTTTGTACAATATTAGTTTGTATTAGGTTTCTAAAAGGTTTCCGGGATGTGCATACACTCGACAGTTGGAAAGATGCTTTGGTAAAGCTTCCTGCGAAGTAATATGGAAGCATAATATGTAATGAGCTTATGACTCGAGGCTTATATCATCTGTGGCTGTTTTGCAATATTTTGTGTGGCAACGTCTAGGTGTTTGTTTTTTCTCTTCATTTCCGAAAATATTCAGACACCTATTTCATGGTTAAATCGCATCAAGTGCTGATAACGCATGAAACATTTTCCATTTTTTGTGAATGAAAAAATGGATTCGAAAAAAAAAAAATTTATGTATAGTATGTACACATGAGAGAATCTGACAGCACGTTTCTTCCATCTTTCAATGAATGGTTTTACAGAACCCCTCAAGTGGTTTGTTACTGGACTACTTTTGCATGTTGCAGAGAACACCCAAGTGGTTGTAATATAAACAAATATGGTGGGTGCGACAATATTTAAATTCAATTAAATTGTTTTCGTCTTCTTTGGTTGTAAGTTTCGGTAAAGCTTCGGTAAGGCTTCGGTAAGGCTTCGGTAAGGAAACCTCATAGAGCACCTTTGAGTGCGCCAAACTTGTTTCCATAAGATTTTATAAAGCTAATATTGCCGTAGGGGATTTAACTTCGATAGTGCTTTACGAAGCGAAAATTTCAGGTGGGCTATTTAAAATTTTTTTTGTGGCTTTTTGCAGACGTATTCAATAAGAACGGTGTTTGGTAGAATACAAAGGAAATTTGGCAAAAAAAAAAAACGTTTGACAAAAATACGTCGATAATATTGGCATGCAAATTTCGTTTATAGATCATTTTAACCAAAGCCCACTTTTTGCAAAGTGAAAGTGCAAATAATTTGCTCAGATTTTCTGCCTTTCTTTTCTGCTTTGCGCCGCAAAGTTGAACTGGTAGGACTACGGTCCTGTAGAGCAAACATTTGTGATCTCAAGTTTAGAGTTTTGATCCCATTTGTGTTGCTAAGGCGAAGCTATTAGCCCTAGGAGGCACGTTCTTCGTCTTATCTCTACTAAGGTGTCAAAGTCGCTATCAAAATTGTTGTCTTGTCCAAGGTTTTGCGTCGACAGTATTATGTTTGTTGATAGCATGCACTCTGTCCTCGTTAACCACAAGTCCAACGGTTTGCGCCTCTTCCCCAATGGTCATAAATGCTTCTACAACGAAACGGTGGGAGCAATCAATGATGTCGATGGACTGCCTTCTTGAAGAGAGCGCCTGCCGTATTAACTCCTGTCCTTGGAACTATATCATCAAGCACGAGATTGAAGAAATAGCATGATAGCGCATCTCCTTGTCTGAATCCGGTTAAAGTTTGGAAAAGTTCAGATGAGCTGTTTCGAAACTCAACATTACATGGTGTGTCCGCTAATGTTAAGGGCCGCTCAGAATCTGTAGCTGAATTTGCTCCTATCCGTAGCTGAACATTAAATCTGAGTCAGGAGTTAAGAACAAAGTTAACCGTAAGCGCTAACAAAAAGTGTATCTTCGTGAATCTCTAGCTTGTAGTCGAATGGAGGGCAACTTCATCATTCAACAAATGGATCATTCTTCTGAAAGCGATACAAGATACCAGCTACAGATACGCATTATGGGCAGCTCTTTAGTCGACACAGCTGCATCAGGCTTGGTAATATCCCGAATTCCGGCATCACTTTATAAAGCTTTAGGCAGTGGATGTTATCATAAACGGCTTTGAAGTCGTGAAAAGATGGTATATATCCACTTGAAGTTCGTTGGCCTCCTCCAGGTTTTGCCTTAATGTGAACGTTTGATCTATGGTCGATAAGCCGGCCGAAAGCCGCACTGGCGCGTGCTGATAAAAGTGTGTCGCACAAAGGCTTAAAAGGTTCACAAAGTACGTTGGGAAGGATGTTATATGCCACATTATTTTTTGCGTAACAGGCTGGATAGTACCCAGAGCCAAGCTCTCTCACAACCATTCATGTATGCGTGCATACTTCTAGCACGATGGCGGGACCTCCTGTTTTATGCCGACTCCGAACGGCGAATTCGAGATAAGCTTATCTTCACAATTGATATTATCGGATGATTTGTCAGATCATCACGAGATGAGGGCCAAAAAAAATTATTTAGGTTTTGCTACGGTTGGGAATCGAACACAGACCTGAGCCAATCATATGCGACATTTAGCGAGGATATGCCACAGTAGTTGGTGCAAGACATGCGATCGCCTTTTTTGTGGATTAAATAAAGGGTGATTCATTTCGAGGTTCCCTACTTTTTTAAAGAAAAAAACACAGAAAATTCAAATTTAATGGCGAATGTTTATTATCATTTGAAAGAACATTCTTTGGCATTTATTTTTTGAAGATTATGTCTATCAAATGTTGGCCGTTGCTACGTCGCAGATGGTCCATCCGTTGAGTCCAATTTTCGATCACTCGTTCGAGCATTTCGACTGGTTACTGGCGAATGACACGCGTGATGTTTTCCTCCAAGGCCTTAATCGAAGCGGGTTTGTCGGCATAAGCTTTTGACTTTACATATCCCCACAGGAAAAAGTCTAACGGTGTGATATCACACGATCTTGGTGGCCAATCGACCGGCCCAAAACGTGAAATTTTGTGCTCACCGCAATGTTCTCTCAATAAGTCCATTGATTGATGCGATGTGTGGGAAGTGGCGCCGTCTTGCTGAAACCAAATGTCGCCGAGATCACGAGCTTCAATTTCAGGCATCAAATAGTCGGTTATCATGACACGATAACGGTCGCCATTGACGGTTACGTTCGCACCGGCATATTTTTTAAAGAAATATGGACCGATGATTCCACCGGCCCACAAACCACACCAAACCGTTGTTTTTTCTTTATGAAGTGGCAGTTCTTCAATCTCTTCAGGTTGCTCTTCGTCCCAAATGCGGCAATTTTGTTTGTTTACATACCCATTGAGCCAGAAATGGGCCTCATCGCTAAACAAAATTTGCCTCGAAAACGTCGGATCTTCTTGGAACTTTTCAAGAGCCCATAGAGCGAAGCGATGTCGCTTGGGAAGGTCGAGCGGCTTCAGTTGTTGCACAAGCTGTATTTTGTACGCTTTCAATTTCTTGACGTAAAATGCGCCAAGTCGTTCCATACGTCAGTCCGAGTTGCTGCGAACGGCGCCCAATCGACTCTCTACGGTCTTCGTGTACACTCTCAGCTACGGCCGCTATATTTTCTTCACAGCGTGCTGGACGTGGTCTATTCGGTCGAATATTATCCAATAGTGAATGCAGGGGCTCAAAATGGGTGATGGTGTTGCGAATAGTACGCTCAGTAGGCCGATTATGTTGACCATAAGTTGAGCGAAGTGCACGAAACACATTCCTCACAGAACGTGAATTTTCATAATAAAGTTGAACAATTTGTAAACGTTGTTCACGCGTAAGTCTTTCCATTATGAAATACCAAACAATACTAAACAAAAATAACATGACAGCATGACACGACTCACACGTGATCTGTCAAAAAAGGCTATTGAAAAAAGTATCTCTACTGGGATCAGCCGTTACATAGACAAATTAAAATGAAGACTTTTCTGGTGTATAGAAAAGCTGGACGCATTTATTTTTAGTGCAAGACACTTGCGTTTCTGACTGACAATCAGGCATTTTACATATGATTTTCCTGCTCCGATCCAAATTGTCAGGCAATATCAATACCATTGTAGGGAATATCATCATGTGGAGCCTAAGTTTTTTGGCTGGCCTTTGATTGTGTACTCGGGGAACCATGACTTGGATTCTTTTGGGTGTTGCAAGAAACACATCAGCTACTTCAACGCAAAACTCAGGCAGCTGCAAATGTGTACCGTATTCGTGATCCGTTTCACGAATTCGCCGATAAGGCAAATAAGCATTTAGAGGCCCAAATGGCATGTCAGCAGTAACACCACGAATGTTGGCATGCAAGTCCCCTAACGTTTCTGGTTTGTTGGCGTAGACGAGCGACTTTACATATCTCTAAAGAAATTAATCCAATGGTGTCAAGTCACACGACCTTGGTGGCCGATTGGCTGATCCATTCCGCGAAATTATGCGCTCATCGAATGTTTCCTTCAATTAATCGATTGTGACGTCCGCTGTGTGGCATGTAGCGCCGTCTTGTTGGAACCACATCTCATCCACATTCATGCTATACAACTTGGGAACAAAATAGTCGGTTGGCTCTACACCGGTTTTCATTTACGGTAACTGGCTCTCTCCAGCATCGTCGGGCTCAGTGGCGCGATAGTTAGTGCGATGAACTGCCGCGTAGACGGTCTGGGTTCGATTCGCAGCCGTAGCAACACCTTAATGATTTTTCACTGGCCCTCCAATCGTGATGATCTGAAAAATCATCCGAGTAATATCAATTGTCAGGAAAAGCTTAAAACAGAAGGTTCCACCATCGTGCAAAACGTACACACGCACACATGATTGGTTGTGGGAAAGCTCGGCCGCCCTGGGTACTAACGAGCCTGTTGCGCCAACAATTTTGTATTTTTGCTCTCCAGCATCATTTCGGAAAAAGTATTTCCCAATGCCTGCACCAGCCCAAAGAGCACACCAAACAGTCAGTTTTTGTGGATGTAATGGCGTCTCAAGGGCCTCATATGGATTCTCTTCACTCCAAATGCGGTAAATTTGCTTGTTGACGTAGCCATTCAACCAAAAATGTGTCTCATCACTGCATAAAATTTTGCGATGAAAATCAGCATCAAGATCATTCTCATTTTCGGCCCATACAGACGCATTGCACGGTCTTGCGGCTTTAATTCTTGCACAAGCTGGATCTGGTATGGTCGTTAACCAAGATCTTTGCGCAAATTCTTCCATAAAGTTGATGGACAAAGCTCCAATTGTTGAGCACAGTAGCGAATCGATTCATTGGGGTCCTCTTCAACACTTTGCTCTACAGCGGCAGTTGTTCGACGCACTGTTCGACGACTCTGCGGATGCGTGTTATCACAAAGAGTAAACCTAGTTTGAAAACGATCCATGGTTGACCGAATTAATTGCTCTGATGGACGATTATGTCGACCATAAAATGAACGGATCTTGCGGTAAACATCCCGAACTGAAATAAATTAGGCACACTTTGCAAGCGTTGTTCAGTTGTCAACCTGTTCATGATCAAGTGGCAAACAAAACTGAACATAAATGACACTAAAGTTTCCCGATGTCAGTTTTATCTCTATTCGAACAACCAATCTCTAAAAATAACACCCGATACTTAGGCCGTGTGTCAGTTGCGTTAACATTTTAGCCAGTGGGTGATTTTTGACATTAGTAGGGGAAAGTGGTCACCCTTCGTACACTTTTTGCATTTTTATTTTTTAGTTCATAATAAACACACTTTAGTACCTAGTTAATGCACATATGTGTAATAAATAAATCGTAGTTTATTACAAAAAAGTCTGAAACTATTATGTGAAAGGGTTACAGAGTTAAATTTTTTTTTATGATTAGATATTTGTACGAATTCACCCCATCTGTGGGGTATATTCGCACAGCAGATGGGGCACTTTCGTACAACATGGGGAGGATTCATGAAGTGTATCTAAAAAGTATACTTAACTTCCTTATTTTTATAAATAGAAAAAAGATGTATTAAACTTAAGACTTACCTAATAATATTCAACTTCACTTAAAATCTGTTCGAAGAAAACAATTAAAAATAGTAAACTCTTAGTTTATTTATTTAATTCTAAACTTTACAAACTACATATATGAGATCTTTAATAAGTCTTTGAGAATTTTTACTTTAAAAAGGTAAAATAAAGTATTTGGTCGTGACTTTGGAAGTCATTGCACATTATAATTGTTGAAGTCAATTGCAAACGTAAAATTTCTTGCTGTTCTGGCAGTGCAATGTGGTCTTGGTTCAGGATCTGGCAGGATCATGGCAACATCAATGATATACAAAGTGTGTATATCTTCTATATCAGGAAAAACGAATGACATTATTGATCCCGGTTTCTTTCGAAGATAAGATACTTTCAGCTCAGTTGGCGAATAATGACTGAGAACTTTTCCGACGTAATAGACAACAGAATAGTTTTTTTTTTTTTTCAAATTTTACCAGCATAAAACAATTATCTTTGATATTCTCCGGTGTCACATCATCATTTGTGTTAGTATTGATATCATCAGCATCTTCATCGCTTTCAAAATCAAATGGATACGTAGAACTTTCCCGCAAGCTTATTTGCGATCCTTGAGATTCCTCTGAATCTTCATCACTTTCTACTTTCTTTCTATTTTCTTTCTTTTTCTTTTGAATTGAATGAAGTTCCACCAAACTACGTTTTATTAGTTTAGCTCTAGCTTTTCGTTCCTGTTCTATTTTTTTTTTCATTTCTTTCTGTCTAAATCTTTCTGTCTAAATCTTTCTTCTATCTCATTTTTTTCAGGTGTATCTGTGTATATAGGAGATTTACCTGCTTTTCGTCCTTTATTAGTTTTTCTGTTTTATTACAACTCTAGGATATGGTCTTATGGCTTCTGGTGTTATGGGAACATTAGTTGTCGGTTCACGTTGAGAAGTGGAAGGTTTGGAAGTTGTCGATTCAGGTTGCGTCTCTGCTGTAGAAGTTGATGGTTCCCAGGTTTCGGTTTCCTGACAATTTGTATGAAAGGAAGTAGGTGAGAGCTCACGAGTATCATTGGAAGACAGAGGCAGATCCCTTTCATTGATAAGTGCAGGAGAAGTTTTTTCCGGGTTTGGTGGAATATTTTCAGAAATATTGGAGGCATATATGTCAATTGGAGAAAAATCTTCATCGCTAAACGCCACATTTCATTGAACGGCCATATACCTGGTTTAGAAAATCCACTGGTTATATTCTTCGCGGTGAATGATTCTAAATATGCAATTTTGACTAGTTTGGGAATGTTATAAATGCTGACTGTTTTTCCTGGATTCACCATATGCCAATTATTGAATGCTACTTTCAATTTCGACTTAAACGGCCCAAAAACTGCTACATCTAACGGTTGCAAGCGATGGCTTGTATGTGGGGGAAAAGACACAAAAGTTAATCCATTGTCTCGAGCATACGTTATAGCTTGTACGCTGATGTGACTTTCATGATTATCACATAACAATAAAATCGGATGATCTATAGAGGCCAGTGTCTACTTTTGTATGTGTTTTAATACTGACACAAATATGTCACTACATATTAATCTAGCCACTCCTATTTGCAGCCCCAAGGCTTCCTTCAGGTGCACCTTCAAGGAAATGGTCTTTGTAATGCACACGTGGAAATACAAATATAGGTGGGATAGTATTCCCACTTGCAGAAATTATAGCACCAAAAGTTACAAGGTCGCCTCTCTCCGCTGAAACGATTTGCCCTACTTGTTTTTGTGATTTAGGAGCCAAACCTTTAGGAGTATCTAAAACAGTAGAAACACCAGACTCATCAAAGTTAAAAATTCTATCGGCAGTAAAGTTATGTCGCTGCAAGACTTCGGACAAATTGTTGTAAAACTCTTTAACTGCAGTTTTATTAAAAGCGAATGATCGCGCAGCACTAGTGTTTTCTGGTTTTCTCAAACTAAGATTTGAATTTCGCTCCCTGTATTTTCGCATCCACTCTAAGCCAGCCATTTGATCCACGTCCCATTTCTGTGGATACTTTAAATTCAATGCTTTTGCGTATTCATATGCAAGTTTCCGAATTTGTACCGTCGCGTCGTGAGCCCATAATGCATTTTGCAGCAATTAATAATGAAGTCATTTAAACGTTTTTCTTCTTCCAAGGAGAAGACTTGCAAACTTGTGAATTTGGAATGAAAAGTACGTGGCGGTGTATCTATTTTAATAATACTTTTAAATTTTTGTACTCTGCTTTGTAAAGTTGATGCTTTAACGTTATATTTTAACGCGGCTTTTCGATAAGACAATTGTCCTTTCATTACTTCATCAACTGCTGAATTAATGGATTCTTCATCAACTTCATGGGTTCGTGTATCTTTTTTTCGATAGGTATTTCCGCACCATGATTCTGAAGAAAATATTCATATAACATATACCTCAATTAAAGAATAGGTAAAACAAGCTGTAAATGGTTATATTTAATTCCATTTGAATCGATATTTGATGTTTTAATTCTAATTTTCGTAAATAAGATTTAAAGGGGAGCATTCGTACACGTACGAATGCGCCCCTGTATTACTGTACGAATGTACCTACCCCAAGTTATGCACACAATAAAAAAAATTACAACGTTTTTTAAATACTATTTAGTATGTAGGTATGTTGCAGAAAAGTCAAACATTAAACAGTGGATAAAATTTAACCCTCTTTTCAACGCGATTGACACACGGCCAAAGTATCGGGTGTTTTTTTTTTTTTTAGAGATTAACTTTTCGAATAGAGATAAACTGACATTTTGTGGTCAAATCAGGAAACTTTAGTGTCATTTATGTTCAGTTTTGCTTGCCATTTCTTCATGAACGTTAAATTTTACCCACTGTTTAATTTTTGACTTTTTTGCACCATACTAATGTCAAAAATCAACCACTGGCTAAAATTTTAACGCAATTGACGCACGACCTTCGAAAATTCACTTCCTGTGAAAATAATTTTTGCCTCCAATGGCCAATGTTGTCAATGAAAATGTTGTCATTGACAGCTGCAAAATAACCATAGTAGAGCAGATATTTCACAACATTATAAAATTAATATTTAAAAAAAAATTTTAACGCAATTGACACACGACCTTAGAAAATTCACTTCCTGTGAAAATAATTTTTGCCTCCAATGGCCAATGTTGTCAATGAAAATGTTGTCATTGACAGCTGCAAAATAACCATAGTAGAGCAGATATTTCACAACATAATAAAATTAATATTTAAAAAAAAATTTGTTTCCACCATAGCTTTTTGTTTAGCGATTTACCTTAACCCCTCCTAAAGGTGGTTAGAGGGTTAAATTGTATCTATCTAACCTATCATGGAACTGCAAAAAAAATTTTATCAAAATGATGAAATAACAAACACCACTGGTCACACTGAATTTCGCTTGACTGTGTGAAGAAATTTTAGCCCAAAGGCATAAACATGAACATCATGTCATTATACAACATTGCTCGCGCACATATTCACATTTTTTTTTTTTTCAATTCGACTTTCCGTTCGTGTATTTCGTTTTCGTTTTGGTGTGTCGGTCTCACATCAGCACTCAGCAGAACAGCACACACAGTCGATTCCGGTGTCAGTACGACCATGTAACGCTCACAACATTTCCACAGATGCTTAGTTTATTTTCAAACACTGACCGAACTGGTGGGCTACGCGCGGCTCGCTTCCTCTAGTGACACAAGTCGTGTGGATACAATAAACAAATTTAAATAGTGCGCTACCTACATATTAGATACGTATCGGGGCCACCTATCTAAAAGAGTTTTCCATTTAATTGAAAACAAATTTTAAGGAGTTTTCGATCCCAGATTTCATCCAACAACAACAAATACAAAAAAAAATACAAAAAAAAAATACAAAAAAAAAAAGAAAGCGATACTGACAATCTAGATGTTAGTATAGTGCATATGGAATGAATAATCAAAACAACAACAAAACTCATACATATTTCTGAGTTAATGAATGTAAGACCTAAGTCCCTCATAAACATGTGTATATTTAAAAATTAATAAAAAAAAAAAAAAACTCGCATAGATATTAATATTTTCGTTTGTTGTTGTTGTTTTTTATATGTTTTTACCGCCAAAAACATGTGTAAAAAGAAATTGTTAAAAAAATGTATCTAATGTGGTGTATTTTTGAAATTTGTCATTGACGTCGTCGTGTTGTGTGTTTTTTTTTTTTTGTTGTGCAAATCTTAAATATTAAAGTATTGTGCGGCAACTACACAAACTTATATCATAAAGTGTAAACAGAAAATGTGCTCAAAACCAGCAAAGAATAGTATTAAGAATTTAATCGAAATGCGAGAGATAAAAAATTTCAAAACTCAAAAATTCAAACGTCGCATCAATCAGCTGTCGTACTATTCGCATCTCCACTCGCATTGTAACCTCCAGTATAATTGTACAACTAATTTTAATTGCGCGTGGGTATACCAAGTAACACCACTAGCATCAACATCACCATCAACATCACCATCACCATCAACATCACCATCACGATCATCATCACGATCATCATCACCATCACCATCACCATCACCATCACCATCGTCCTCATCGTCGTCGTCGATATCGCCAGCATCTGCGACTTTTGTATCTGACATTTCTTTAGTGCAAATCGCATCCACACTCCAACTGTCCATCATATCGAGCAGTTGCTGCAAAATGTATCTAATCATTGTCTTGTTACTATCGATCGTTGCCAGTCACATTGCCAATTGTCAAGCGATCCTTGAACGTGATAATAATATCGTATTTTTTAGTAGAATTAATAATTTAAGCGAACACTATGTTCAAACCAAACAAAATGTAATTAACAAAAGGCTGATAGTTGATAGTACAAGTACAATAGATAATATCCTGGTTGAGTACAACGAGGACAAACAGCAACAGCAGCAGGGGATCAGCAGTCAATCGCTGTCAACGATGACAGTCGACACGATCGATATGCGGTGGCTGAATAAAAGTCAGCCGGATCAATCAGCCATCTTACCGCATCGATATGGTTTATCTGGGAAGGATATGCCGATGTCGCCGACTAGAGCGAGGACAAGAACAACAGATTTCCTACCAGTCAGTAGGACGGATATTCAAAACAAGTCGACTAGCTTTATAGACTCAACCAGTGATGATCAACGTTTGCTGCAAATTGTTATGGAGGGACTAGGGCTGGAGCGATTACCTGACTTTAAAAAGGTGAGAATAGTTTTTTTTTTTTGATTATTATTTTTTTTTTTTTAAGAATTAAAAATGCAATTACGAATTATTGAAAGTTGTTAAATAAACAATTGATTGGTAACACTATTTTCGGCATCAACAACATGGTTGCGTTAAATCGCAGAAAAGTATTTATAGATATATTTGATAGAATGTTGAGGGTAGTTTACATTTTGTTTACATTTCGTGAAACAAAAACACCAACAAAAGATATTTTAGATGCAATGAGACTTGTATAGTGGATTTTATTGAATTTTCCATGTAAATATTTCTGGTCGAAGCGCTTTCGCTCCAATTATGGATAGGGTCGAGTCGATATGCAAATTATATCGATACATCGATTATTTTATAGTCATCGACATGGTGGGTATTGATATTCGAAAATGTTTGAATAGAGTTTGGTAATGCGGGATTTTTTTTTTCATCTTTTGTTTGTTAACCTTGTGTTGTATAGGCTGTCTAATATGAGAAGCAACAACGAGCAGAGATTTGGCAGGATTTAGTGTGACAAAACCGATCCATGTAAATTATCAAGTCAATGGCCATCTGATAAACGAACTCAGGGTGGCCCAAAAACACTGATTCGATCTTGTTTTTTTTTTTTGTAAAATCGGCACGCGCTAAGGGGTTCTTGGATACACACTTCAAGTTGGTTGAGGTCGGTTGCTACTTATGCGCGCTACGTTAGGCGAGGGGTTTCTCCACTCACTCTTTTTTTCTTTCTCACTCAGGTCTGGCTGGGAATCGAACAGTCTGCGAGCCGGAGTATTTGTGTCCATTCGCTTCACATATCCGAGCCATCTGAAACGTCCAAGGTAGAGTTTTTTTTTTTTTGGCCAGGGGCCTGTACCACGAAATAACAAGTACTTAACAAGAAGTATGTTGTTACTTATAACTAGAGTTTCTGCGTACAAAAACTCTCGTTATATGTTAAAAATGACTTCTTGTAGAATACTTGTTATTTCGTGGTACAGGCCCCAGGTCTATGTCGCCCGTGTAGCTCGTGGTTGTATCCTCGTCTCCATAGCCCGTCAACACAAACGGGATCGAAGATTTTTGGAAGAATTTTCCTCTCGAATCGACCAAGTATTTCATTATCCGCTAAAGAGACGGTCCATGCTTCAGCGCCGTACAGCAGGACTGGTATGATCAGCGTCTTCTAGAGGATCTCCTGAGTAGTTCGAGTGAGGGCTTTACTACAGAATCGTCTGCTTAGCCCGAAGAAACAGTGGTTGGCCAGAGTAATTCTCCCATTTATTTCCTAATGAGATGCTGTTGTCAGAGTTGGTAGCGAAGCCGAGGTTGACAAAGTCCCGTACTACCTCAAATTTATATAGATATGTCAACGGTGACGTTCTTTCCAATTCGTCGATGTTATGTGTCCTTTCGCATTGACAGCATATACTTAGTCTTGCCCTCATTTGCTGCTAAGCCCATTTTTGTGGCTATGACATCACGTTGAGTCCTGCCAATGTTGGCAATATCGTCGGCGTTTTCTAGTAGTTGCACTGATTTTTGGAAAATTGTGTCTCTGGTTTCGGCTCGGGAGTTTTGCACAATCATCTCATGAATCAGATTGAAGAAGTCAGATAACAGCGTATCGCTTTGCCTACATCCATTTTTAGTATCGAATGCGTCGGTGAGGTAGCTTCCGACCCTGATGGAGCAGCGGAAATTCTTCATCGTCAACCTACACAGACGAACGAGCTTAGGCAGTATACCAAAACTGAACATGGCGCTGTAGAGTTCTTCTCTAGACATGCTGTCGTATGCGCCTTTGCAATCGATGAATAGCTGGTGGGTATCGATTTGGATTTCTTGGTTTTTTTCCACTATCTGCCGAAGGGGTGATCTGACAAGTCATCTGAGTAGTATTAATTGTCAAGAAAAGCTTATCTCAAATTCGCCTTTCGGAGTCGGCATAAAACAGGAGGTCCCGTGGAAGAAGTACAAACGCACACAAGAATGCTCGGGCCTTTGTATTTTGTATTTTGTAGCCGAAGTGTGAAAATTTGATCGGTTGTGGACTTTCCTGGCCTAAGACCAAGCTGATATGGGCCGATCTGGTTGTTGGTAAACGATTTCTGGCGTTCACATGTTACAGCAGATGGATCTTGCAAGCGATATTCAGGAGACTTTTGCCTTTGTAGGTGGAGCAGTTCCTTCATTTATGAATTGCAACCGATACTGAAGTTCCATTGTTCAGGCATACTTTCATCGGACCAGATTAAGCTCATGAATTGGTAGATGTTTCTTACAAAGTCATCTTCGCAAGTCTTATAGAGCTCGGCGGAAAGGCCGTCAAGCTTATTCAAGCAGCCTTATTAAGCTTCAGTTTAGATATTGCTGTCCTCACTTCATTCAGGTCGGGTGGTTTGCAGTTTTCGCTATCGTTGCCAATATTGAATGGTTCGTCCTGCCTGACAGCGGAATGTTGTTCGTCATTGCCGTTTAACAGTCTGCAGATGTGGTTCTTCCATATTCTCAGGATCGACTGTGTCTCAACTACGATATTTCCTTGTTCATCTCGACAGGATCCTGTTTGAGCCTTCTATCCTTGGCTTTGACGTTTTACACTTTGGTAAAACTTGCGGACATCGTTCCTGGAGTGGCACCTCTCTATATCTTCGATCGAGTGGTTTTCTTGCTGTTTTTTTCTTCTTTCTGATAAGCCGGTGTTCTTCCCTTCTTCTCTGCCTATAGCGCTCAACGGCAGCTCTCGTCCTTACCTGCAGCTTAGCCTTGTAGGTCTCGTTCTTGGCTGCGAGCATATATCGGCATTCCTCGTCAAACCAGGGCTTTCTTATTGATGGGCGCGAGAAACCTAGCACATCAGTTGCGGCTGATCTAATGGCTTGTTGGCATCGTTGCCATTGTTCTTCGACATTCGATGCCGGTGGTATGGTGTTAATCAAGAGGTTAAGGGATACGCGTTGCGCGATTGCAGTCGTTCGACATTGAATTTTTCCACAGCATTTCTGGATTTTTGTTGAGTGGTGGATATCCGCATTCTTACCTTTGCTGCAACATGGTCAGAGTCTGTGTTAGCTCGTCGGAATGATGGGACATCCAAAATATTGGAAACGTGCGTCTTGTCTATCGCAATGTGATCAGTTTGGTTGACCGTTCATTGATCTGGAGACTGCCATTGCCACTTATGGATATCGAGGTGAGGAAACCGTGTGCTGGCTATAATGGCATTTCGTTCCGTAACGGAGTCAATTAGCTTAAGTCCTTCATCAGACGTGTTCTCGTGTAGGCTATGTTTTCCGACATTACGGCTAAAGATGTGCTCTCTTCCTACCTTTGCGCTGAAATCTTCCATCACGATTTCAACATCATACTTCGGTAGTCGCTCATAGGTTTTGTCAAGAAGCTCTAGATTCTACGATGATAAAGCTTCTCCTTAGCTATATCAACTTTTTGTTCCTTCGAGTCGTGAGTGCATATAAGGCTTATGTTGGCGAATTCTGCATTGATGCGGATTGTTACAATGCGTTCGGTAATGTCTTGGAAACATAAGACTTCTTGCCTAAGTCTGGCACTTATAACAAATCCGCATCCGAATAGTCGCCGTTTCTGCTCGCCACAATACGGTCCGTAGTAGATGTCACAGTTTTTCATCCTCCTTTTGCCCGTCTCATCCCATCCTATTTCCTTGATGGCAGTGATGTCTGCTTTGGAACATCTTAAGGCTTCCGCTAATTTTTCCCCTGCTGTTCAATGGTCTCAGATTCCAGATGTACATACGAACGTCTAATTTATCAGCTGCATCATGGAATATAGTTGGTATCATCTGCACCGTAGGAACGTTGCACTTTCAAAGGGTTTTTCTAAAATTTGTTAAGTATCCAGGTGCTGATAAAACCAACTTCCCAGTATAATCCTACAAAATGGCATTTAAAGTCATGGAAACTATTTCATCTTCATCAAATTCTTTCTCACAAATGGCGGGTACCTCTCATTGAGATACACATTTGAGCATTGGATAAAACTTCACTCAGGTTCGTTTGGCAAGTCTATTGCAGTAGTTGCTTGGGTAGACCTAACAAGATAAATCCGGCACTTTCAACTCGAACCAGAACCCATTACAATCTGGCCAACTCTAGCTCAAAGTATGACGACTTTAATGATAAAACCAAACTGACTTTGTGTGATTTATTCAGATTCACACCGTATCTTCTCCAATGGAACAGCACCTTTCTACTTGGACAATTTTTTTTTTTGCTTATGATGTGCAGACACTTAAACCATTTCCACAATGACGTTGTTCGCTTCAAAAGAATTTATATTTCAAGGTTTGTTTGTGATTTACCGTAAAAAACACGTTTGATAAGTATCGCTGTCTGCAGCCATCCATATAACATAACCAAACTCTTACAAAACGAATCTCCAACTCACAATAGATTATTGGCAATGAATAAATGTTAGCTGAAATGCTTTTGAATGACCAGCGAAGGTCGATGATCTGTCAAAAGATGACCATGTACAAAGGTATGTTTACACAAGCTTAACACACATCCAGATACACATCGGTTATATGCCACCAGTATCTATGGCTACTGTTTAGAGAAAAATCTTTTTAAATGAAAACTACCCCTATGGGATGTGATGTATAAATAGAAGATGTTACATCATTTGAAAAATAAAACACACACACCACAGGGATATAAAAAACACAAGTGGACAAGACCTACGGGAATTATCGGTCGAAAAGTGTCTTCAGAGAAAAAAAAAATTAAACACCAGCCGCTTAAATTACCCGTGAAGCAAATAGGGTTCATGTGTACATTTGGACTCTCGCATTAATTTATGACTTTTGAATTATTACCTCGATGGTGCTTAAAAAGTATCTAAATGTAGGTCAGTGATGCCAGAGCGATCCTTAAAAATTTGTTTGAATTTATTTTATTTTTTTAAATTTAAAACCTAAAAATAAAATAAATACACGCGTTGGGTGTAGGAAATTCCTGATCATGCTGCAAGTATCCCTATAAAGGGTGGTCCAACGAAAACGCACGATGTAAATTGTAAACAAAACAAAAAGTTTTCAGAGAAAATTCTCTTTTGGTAGGAGGATGTGTGATTGTGAAAACAATCGGCCACGACATCGGTGGAATAACTCTATCCGATGGTCCATATTTTCAATGACTCGTGAGACAAAATTGAGGTTCAATGTCGTTAATGTGACGAGCTATCTCATCCTTTAGCGTTTGCGTTTATATCTCGTGTTCTCTTATTTTTTTATTGGAAGCTATGTCCCTTACTTAAGTGTCACAACAGTCCGGAATTAATGCGAACTTCAACACAATATGCCTTTACTATAAGACCGGTCCTCAGCTAACTGCCTCCAGTTGCGCACTCCAAGCTGGTTGTGGCCGGTTTATACTTGTGCGCGCCATGTAACGCGAGGTCTTCCTCTACTGCGTCCGACATCTGGCTGGGAATTAAATGCTCTGCGAGCGGGAGTATTGGTGTCCATTCGTTCTACATGACCGAGCCATCTTAAACGTCTAATGGGGAATTTTTTGACCAGGGGCATGCCGCTGTACAGCTCGTATAGTTCTTGGTTGAATATTCGTCTCCATAGCCCGTCAACGCAAATGGGACCGAAGATTTATCGAAAAATATTCTTCTCGAATCGATTAAGGACTTCTTTATCTGCTTTTAAGACGGTCCATGCTTAAGCGCCGTACAACAGGACTGGTTTGATCAGGGTCTGATGTAGGATTTCCTTAAAAGATGAGTGAGGGCGTTACTACTAAATTGCCTTCTAAGCCCGAAGAAACAGCGGTTGGCAAGAGTAATTCTTCGTTTAATTTCTGACGAGATGTTATTCTCAGAGTTAATAGCGGAGTCGAGGTATAAAAAGTGACATTCTGTCCAATTCGTAGATGTTGAGTGTCCTTTCGTGTTGACAGCATATACTTCGTCTTGCCCTTATTTACTGCTTAACTCATTTTTCCTGCTTCCTTCTCTATACTAGCAAACGTGGCTATGACATCACGTTGTGTCCTACCAATGTCAATATGGTCGGCGTTTTCTAGTAGTTGTACCGATTGTGCCTCCGGTGTTGGCTCGGGAGTTTTGCACAATCCTCTCAAGAATCAAAGTTAAGAAGACGCATGACAATGCATCACTTCACCAAAATCCACTTTTGGTATCGAATGTGTCGGTGGGGTCTTATCCGACCCTGATAGAGCAGCGAGAATTCTCCATCGTCATCCTACACAAAACGGACGAGTTTGGGCGGTAGTTCGTCTCTATAAATGCTGTCGCATGCGGCTTTGAAATCGATGAATAGGTGGTGGGTATAGATTTGGACTTGTTTTTTCCAGGATCTGCCGAAGCGTGAAAATTTAATCGGGTTTGGACTTTCATGGCCTAAAACCACACTGATAAGGGCCGATAAGTTGTTGGTAATCGGTTTCATGCGATCACATATTACGGAAGATAGGATCTTGTAGGCGATTTTGATTGCGATGACTTATGCCTCTGTAGTTGACGCAGTTCAGAGGGTCTCCTTGTTTGCCGATCGGACAAACGATGCTGAGGTTCCATTCTTCAGGCATACTTTCTTCCGACCAGATTTAGCTCATGAGTTGGTTGATGTTACCAAATATTATTACACCGCCTGCCCTTACAATGAAGCTGGTGAGCAAAAGTTTCTGTTATTTGTTCTCAATGCGTCATCTGTATGACTTTGTGATTTTGGATGTTACTTACCAAGTCATCGGCCGTCATTTCCAGCAGCCTTATTAAGCTTCAGTTTGCTATCCTCACTTCACTCAGGTACGGTAGGTGCCATTTTTCGCTGTCGTTGCCAACATTGAATGGTTCGTCCTGGTTGACAGCGAAATTTTGTCCGTCATCGTAGTTTAACAGTCTGGAGAAGTGGTTCTTCCATATCCTCAGCATCAACTATGTCTCAACTACGATATTTTTTTATTCATCTAGACAGAATTCTGTTCGAGCCTTTTATCCTTGGCGACGTTTTACAATTTGGTAAAACTTGCGAACATCGTTCCTGGAGTGGCACCTCTCTATATCCTCGATCGCGCGCTTTCGCTATCCCTATCGCTACATGTAAAAGCTTACTAGCGCAAGATGCTAAAAGCAAAACAGATCTCAGATGGAGTCTTATCACGACGTGTCCAACAACCAAACATATCTGGCCAAAGCTGGATTTGAGAAGATTCAAAGGACTGATTTCGCTTGACAGATGTAAAAGCTTACTAGCGCAACATGCTAAAAGCAAAACAGATCTCAGATGGAGTCTTGGCACGACGTGTCAAATTACCAAACAAATTTGGCCAAAGCTGGATTTGAGAAGATTCAAGGGACTGATTTCGCTTGATAGATCGTACATTGTTGGTGTCGTCATTTGACAGACCCGCGAAAAGTCTAGTTCTCCACTCAAATGACCTCTGCAGGAGCTGCATGAATGAAGAGGAATAAGAAACAATACCCCGTCTCCCCGGTAGAATCAAACTTACAAAATCTCAGCGGTTTGACAGAAACTGAAGCGAAAAGTCTCCTCCGTTTCCTTAACACCTCATGGTTCTCTCATGGACAGTAAGGTGAATGGACAAGATCCACGTGGTATAACAATGGACAAAACAATGACCTAATTGGGCTGTCGAACTAGCTGGCAGCCACTCTTACCAAACCTGCATTCTCTGTAGGCAGTATCCCTGGATTTATATCTGCTCCCTCTCAGAGCTTCCCAGAGATGCTCTTCTTACTTCTGAAAGTGAATAGTTTTCTGTGTTACTCCTTCAAATCCGCTCCGGATAGCTGGAATACCCTTCTGCTTATTTCAGCCTTCTACACTAGTGGCTGATGACTTGCTGACGTTTTTCGAACCATCGATGCATCACAAGTTCTTGCTCACTTGCTAAGTAATCTCTCAAGTTATAGCATGTAAGTTTCGATTTATTTTCCTCCTACACCCTTACAATCCAGCCAAGTCATGCAACAATATCGGCATGCCTTGGTAATTGCCAATCTTGCGGCATACATCATATAGCTCTAGTACCAAAAGCTTGCTGGTGGTAGTCATTTCCTCCATTGCTTCATCAACATTTTTCAGTTCTGATTGATGTGCGGCTGATTGATCCTGGTGGTGTTTCCGTTAAGACAGCTTGAGATCTGTAGTTCTCGTCATTTGAGCTTTTTTTTTTCTATCCCCACCTGGTATGATTGACCCTCCTGGAAAATAGCTTTTTTGCTTTGTTGGACGGCTATTTTAAAATTGATTCGCGCAATTTCGTGAAGCAATCGAATTTCATCTGAGTCAGCAGTTGCTCTGGCATGGGTGTGCAGTCTTCTCGCTTTCTGACACATCTTGCGTAATTCCTTGATCAGATCGTTTCACCAGTAGACTGGTGGGTGGTGATTTGAGGCTGTTTTTCTGATTATGAACGTTTCACAGGCGATAGTGAGTTTACACATAACCTGTGTGCTGTTTTTCGGTCTTGTCAGGTTTGTTTATCTTAAAATAACTTCGGAGATTCTATTTTCCATCATAAGCGTTGCGGTTTTGGTGTTGGTCGGTGGTTGGCTTTCTCTTGTTCACATTGATGGGTAATCGTTCTGTGCGAAAACATAGCTAAGGGTTCAGGTCGATCTATGTGGTAAGCAGCAAATGACGTAGGTGATGAAGGAGTTAGTCTTTCTTCTATAGAATAGGTCTTTACCTTCATAAGGGCATTGTCTAGTTGTGTGAATGCTTCTATCGAAATGTCACTGCGGCTATTTTTTGCTGTCCAAAACCATACAAAGGCCAAATGCATTGAAGTCTCCAGCAGCTTTTATAGCTTTTGTTCTCTCTTTTACTGTGATTGGATCCATCACACATTCCTAGGGAACAGAATTTTGTACTTAATTTTGTGACACTTTTTTGTGAGTCCGACGTCTGTCTGAGAATCGAAGACTCTGCGAGCCAGATTATTGGTGTCCATTCGTTCTACATGACCTAGCGATATCAAACGTCCAATGCGGAGATTTTTCTTATTCCCGCCACTTCAGGCGAGGTCTTCTTCTACTGCGTCCGAAGTCTGGCTTCGAATCAAAGACTCTGGGAGCCTGCGTATTGGTGTCAATTAGTTCTACATATCCTAGCGATATTAAACGTCCAATGCGGAGATTTTTTTTTATAACCGCCACTTCAGACGAGGTCTTCCTCTATTGCGTCCGAAGTCTGGCTTCGAATCAAAGACTTTGGGAGCCGGATTATTGGTGTCCATTCGTGCTACATGTCCTAGCGATATTAAACGTCCAATGCGGAAATTTTTCTTATTCGCGCCACTTCAGGCGAAGTCTTCCTCTACTGCGTCCGATGTCTGACTGGGATTTGAAGACTCTGCGAGCCGAAGTATTGGTGTCCATTCGTCCTACATGCCCTAGCCATCTTAAACGTACAATGCGGAGTTTTTTCTTATTCGCGCCACTTAAGGCGAGGTCTTCCTCTACTGCGTCCGACGTCTGACTGGGAATTGAAGACTCTGCGAGCCGGAGTATTGGTGTCCATTCGTTCTACATGTCCTGGAGATATTAAACGTCCAATGCGGAGATTTTTCTTATTCCCGCCACTTCAGGCGAGGTCTTCCTCTACTGCGTCCGATGTCTGGCTGGGAATTGAAGACTCTGGGAGCCGGATTATTGGTGTCCATTCGTGCTATATGTCCTAGCGATATTAAACGTCCAATGCGGAGATTTTTCTTATTCGCGCCACTTCAGGCGAAGTCTTCCTCTACTGCGTCCGATGTCTGACTGGGAATTGAAGACTCTGCGAGCCGGAGTATTGGTGTCCATTCGTCCTACATGCCCTAGCCATCTTAAACGTCCAATGCGGAGATCTTTCTTATTCGCGCCACTTAAGGCTAGGTCTTCCTCTACTGCGTCCGAAGTCTGGCTTCGAATCAAAGACTTTGGGAGCCGGATTATTGGTGTCCATTCGTGCTACATGTCCTACCGATATTAAACGTCCAATGCGGAGATTTTTCTTATTCCCGCCACTTCAGGCGAGGTCTTCCTCTACTGCGTCCGATGTCTGGCTGGGAATTGAAGACTCTGGGAGCCGGAGTATTGGTGTCCATTCGTCATACATGCCCTAGCCATTTTAAACGTCCAATGCGGAGTTTTTTCTTGTGCGCGCCACTTAAGGCGAGGTCTTCCTCTACCGCGTCCGACGTCGGACTGGGAATTGAAGACTCTGCGAGCCGGATTGTTAGTGTCCATTCGTTCTACATGTCCTAGCCATAGTGTCGCTGTACAGTTCGTATAGTTCTGGTTGAATCTTCGTCTCAATAGCCGGCAAAGCAAACGGGACCTAAAATTTTTCGAAGAATTTTCCGACGAAGGATTCAGTAGATCAGGACAGGGATGATCAGGGTCTTACATAGGATCTCCTTCGTGTTGACAGCTTATACTTAGCCTTTCCTCTTATTTACTGCTAAACCCATTTTTGCCGCTTCCTTCTCTATACTAGCAAACGTGGCTATGACATCACGTTCAGTACCACCAACGATGTCAATATCGTATGCGCTAGTAGTTGCACTGACTTTTGGAAAATTGTGCGTCTGGTGTTGATTCTGGAGTTTTGCACAATCCTCTCAAGAATCAATATAAGAAATCACATGACAGTGCATCGCCTTGCCTAAATCTTGTTTTTGTATTGAATGTGCCGGTGAGGTCGTTTCCGACTCTGATGGAGCAGCAAGAATTCTCCATCGTTATCCTACACAACAGGACGAGTTTGGGCGGTATACCAAAACTAGACATGGCTCTGTATTGTTCGTCTCTATAAATTCTGTCGTATGCGGGTTGGAAATCGATGATTAGGTGACGGGTATCGATTAGGACTTCTTGGATTTTTTTTCCAGGATCTGCCGAAGTGTAAAGATTTGACCAGCTGTGGACCTTCCTGACCTAAAACCACACTGATAAGGACCGATCAGGTTGTAGGTAAACGGTTTCAGGCGTTCACATATTACAGCAGATAGGATCTTGTAGCCGTGGTTGAGGATTCTATTGCCTCTGTAGTTGGTGCAGTTCAGAGGGTCTCCTTTTTTTGTGGACCTTCCCGTGACGCGGATTTTGTCATTGCCTTTATGTAGCCATTTATATTTCTACTGTTAAGCATGTGCTTTATCCATTCACATGTGGCATACTGTCTACGACTTTGCCATGGAAGCATCCTGTCTATTTGGGCATCTTCCGTGTTTTCAAAAGCTCCTTCGATGTTAAGGGAGCAGCCCGAAGCTATTTCTTTGCTCGAGTCGGGTGGTTAGTTCTTGATGAGTATGGGTTTTTTGTAGAAGTTTATGAAGTCTTGGCCCGACGTGTCCAATTACCAAACATATTTGGCCAAAGCTGGATTTGAGAAGATCCAAGGGACTGATTTCGCTTGATAGATCGTACATGGTTGATGTCGTCACTTGACAGACCCGCGAAAAGGCTGGTTCTCCACCCAAATGACCTCTGTAGGAGGTTTAATGAACCATCCCTTGTGTGTCTATCAATAATTTTTTCCATTGTTTTAAGGAAAAAGGAGTTGAGGCTGATCGGACGGTAAGATTTGGGAAGGTTGCTTGGTCTACGACCAGCTTCCCGTATAAACTTGACCGTGATCTGTCTCCAGCTTTTTGGTATATAACCCCATTCAAAGTCGACTCTGAAGATGTTGGTGAGAAACGGGGTTATTTGTGCGCTGCCTTAATGGAGAAGTGCAGCTAAAATGAGTTGATGGGCCATTTTATTTTTTTTTTAAAGAAAAAAATTCCTTTGACCTTTCTCAGTCCATTTGTGTTGTTGGGCTATTGGCTTGGCTCTCAAGTGAGCGCTCATGTGAACTTGGTGTTGTTATGTGGTTTGGGAAGAGGGTTTCGTCTAAGAGCTGTTGCTTCTATAGGCCGTTTTCCGTATAGGTCTCATTAATCCGATTTGGTTAGTGTGCTGTTTTGATAGAATTCTGTGGATACGAGCACTGTTTCGAGTATCAGAGATATTACCGACATTCCAGAACTTGTTCCATGATTTTTGTTGATTCAAAGTACCTGGCACATTCTCCATAGCGTTTTGCTCTGTTAGTATTTTTAGTTTAAGAATTCTAGTGGATTTTCTTAGTTTGGCCAATTTATTATTGAGTTGAGCGGTGGACTTATTTTCTTTCTCTGAGCGGGCCTGATGATAGGCGGATTTCATTGCAACATTGAGACCCAAGCTCCAGCCCTTTAATATCTCTGATGTTTCTATAGCAGTTGGCAGTAGAATCCATGTGTTCTAAGCTCCAAGTGTTCGTTTCTGTGGATCTATGCTGTCTATAAGATTTAAAAATTTGGGTATCTATCGGGTTTTTCAAAAGGGACGCTACAAAAGTTGAGCAACAGGGACAGCAAACGACGCCATATTTCTTGCCTCTCTTTTGACATTACTCTTCAGTAAGGTTTGCCATTTAATGATGGAAAGATATACGATCCAACAACGAGTCGAAGTTATTAAAATTTACAACCGAAATTCGGAGTCAGTGGCCTCAACGTTAAGAGCGCTACGTCCAATTTATGGTCGTCATAATCGTCCTAGCAGATCAACAATTGAGCGTCTAGTGGAAAAATTTGAATCCACAGGCACAGAACAAAATGTTCCCGTGCCAGTGAGACAAAAAAGTGCCCGTAGTGTCGAGAATATTGCTGCCGCTGAGGCTGCAGTTGATGAAAGCCCAAATGTGTCTCTCACACGTCGTTCGCAAGCATTGGGCATCTATGTGACGTCGTTGTGGCGAACTTAGTTAAAAGATCTTGGCCTACATCCTTACAAGATTAAATTGACGCAAGAACTGAAGCCACTTGACCACCAGACGCGTCGTATGTTCGTGAATTGGGCTGAGCAACAACTTGAAAATGATTCGGATTTTCATCGAAAATTCATCTTCAGCGATGAGGCTCATTTCTGGCTGAATGGCTTCGTCAATAAACAAAAAATGCGGTATTGGTCAGGCAGCAATCCACAGGTACTCCATGGGTCATCATTGCATCCTGAAAAAATTACGGTTTGGTGTGGTTTATGGACCGGCGGCGTCATTGGGCCGTACTTCTTCCGTGATGATCAAGACCGGCACGTTACTCTGAATGGGAATCGCTACCGTTCAATGATAACCGAATATTTTTGGCCCCAATTGGATGTTTTGGACTTGGAGGACATGTGGTCCCAACAGGACGGCGCCACAAGCCACACAGCGAATGCCACAATCAATTTATTGGAAACCAAGTTTGGAGAACGTGTTTTCTCACGAAATGGTCCAGTCGCTGGCCGCCTCGGTCGTGCGATTTGACGCCGTTAGACTATTCCCGGTGGGGCTACGTCAATCTATGGTCTATGCCAACTAGCCAGCGACGATTGATGAATTTCGTACGACTATCGAAAGTGAAATTGCAGCAGTATCGGCCGATTTATGCTTGAAAACCGTCAAAAATTGGGTTCAGCGTCTGGAATTCTGTAAGCGTGCTTGTGGTGGCCATGCAAAAGAAATCGAGTTCCATACATAATGGCATCGAACGTACTTTGACAGGAATAAAGAATTTCATCGATGTCCAAAACCGTTATTGTTTTATTAAAAAAGACTTTTGTAGCGCTCTTATTGAAAAACCCGAGTTCCGAGTAAACATGCCAGTTGATGTACCTGTTTAGGACACAGTCCCAGGATTAAGGGAGGGATATACAAAAAAAAAAATACAAATTTTTGGCGCAACAGGCTCGTTAGTACCCAGGGCCGAGCTTTTTCTCACAACCAATCATGTGTGCGTGTGTACTTCTTGCACGATGGTGGGACCTCCTGTTTTATGCCGACTCCGAATGGCGAATTTGAGATAAGCTTTTCTTGACAATTGATACTACTCGGATGATTTGTCAGATCTTCACAAGAGGAGAGCCAGTGAAAGAGCATTCTGCGCAGCAGTTCATCGCACTAACCATGGCGCCACTGAGGCCGTCTCATGGGAGGGAAAGTTGACAAAACTCATTTTGGCCACGTTTTAGATCAAAATACCACACTGTGCGTCGGTCAGTATGCCACTAACGTTGGCCCTTAAATTTTGAGCCAGACTGATGAAATTTAATTCACGAAATATATGTCGTTCCCAGCAGAGCAATTGTAAAAAAAAATCCAAATCCGCCTACGGTAACCACTTAAAAAAAAAAAAATGTTTTTGTCCAACACCTATAGAATTTCGAAAAGGTGTCTCAACAAGATATTCAGATCATGTCACTATATTTCATCCATATAACGCTTTTAGCAACACCAATTTTTGGAGGTTATTTTTTTTTTTGAGAATTGGTTGGGATAGGCTATTATCTGGTTCTCATAGTGGATCATAGCCTCCTCATATGATTTTTGGTCTTGATTTGTGTTAATTTTCATACCCACGAGTAAATAATTTAAATGATCCACTCTAACAGAGCGGATCTCCCAGGCAAACACACGACATACCATGCCTCCGCATCCGAATTAATTGCTATGATTGAAGTTTTTTTCTTTAGGTAATATGGTGCCAAAGCTAATGCATTTCAATTAGCCTTAACACTGGAAATCATAATTGACATTTGAGAAGTTTATCTGCTATTAGATATTGTATCTAGCTGACATCAAATTCTATACGAAGGATAGCCACACAACCTCTGAATAGTATTATCAAATCCAGGCACCTACCGAGTTATTACCATAAGTACAGTTAATTAATCATCACGATTAAACCTACTTGGTGCAAAATAAGATGCACCAACTGTCGGTATACAGCAACTCGCAATTCTTAGGAATACTAAACACGTTTTCCTTTGAACCCCTCACCATCGTTTCTATGTAGGCGGTCCTTAACTTTATTGACATTTAGACGCAGTAGATGCTAGTTACTCAGTTATGAAGTACCTACTTAGAGATACTTTAACGATATGTCACAGTTGTAGCCGTCAGCCATAAACGATGTATAGATGGACAGATACATTCATGGAAATTTAATTCACTGAATATCTAAACAAATGTTTCATGCTTACATCCGAGATTGAATGTAATAATTGCAAAAACGTAAGTGAACCTAAATTTAGTATGAAAATGGAATGTCAATCTGTGAAGTAGAAAATTCGTGTCGGTCGTCGGTTTGGTGGTAAAGTTTTAGCCCAAACTGAAGTTGCCCGCAGCCGGCGTAACATACTTAATGTACGCAATAAATTATCTGCTAGTAGCAACAATGCTGTTGCGGTTAGCATTGGAATTTTGTTGTAGGTACAGTTGGGAGCCTGAAGTTATGAGGTAGTTTTTTTTTTTTTTTAATTACATTGGTCATGTCTTTAAATTAGATGGAGGAAATTGCGTTCAAAATGTCATATAAGGAAAATTGCTTTGTCATAAACATCTGGGAGAAATCTTTAGATCGTTAAACTAAAATGCCTCAAGCCTTCATTAACATGCGACTTGAGTTGGCTCAGTTAGGTATTAGGTAACTGATTTCAGTACTTTCAGTTGCGTACTATCGTTATAATTAGGTGGCCTTTTACTTTCGAGGGTTGTACAGAATTTCGCACACCATCGTGCTGGAAAGACTCATTCGACATGTGTCTTCAGTCAGCCTGGTGCAAAAGTCTGATGAGGATGGCGGGTGGATTAAGAAATCCTTTGTCATTTCTAGGGATAAAAAATCTTTTGGGATCGACTGGGATGTTCAGGATCTTATATAAGATCTCCTTAGTAGTTCAAGTGAGGGATTTACCACTGAATTGCCTTTTTAGCCCGAAGAAAGAGGGGTTGGCAAGAGTAATACTTCGTTTAATTTCTGACGAGATGTTGTTGTCGGAGTTAATAGCGGAGCCGAGATAGACAGAGTCCCGTACTACGTCAAAGTGATATCTGTCAATGGTGGCGTTCTGTCCAATTCGTCGATGTTGTGTGTCCTTTCGTGTTGACAGCATATACTTAATGTTGCCCTCATTCACTGCTAAGCCCATTTTTGCCGCTTCCTTCTCTGTACTAGCAAACGTGGCTATGACATCACGTTCAGTACCGCCAACGATGTCAATATCGTATGCTAGTAGTTGTACCGATTTTTGGAAGATTGTGCCTCTGGTGTTGGCTCGGGAGATTTGCACAATCCTCCCAAGATTGAAATTGAAGAATTCAGATGACAGCACATAGCCTCGCAAAAATCCCTTTTCGTTAGCGAAGGCGTCGGTGAAGTCGTTTCCGACCCTGATGGGGCAGCGAGAAAAATCCATCGTCATCCTACACAAACGGACGAGTTTGGGCGGTATACCAAAACTAGACATGGCTCTGTATAGTTCGTCTCTATATATGCTGTCGTATGCGGCTTTGAAATCGATGAATAGGTGGTGGGTATCGATTTGGACTTCTTGGGTTTTTTCTACGATCTGCCGAGGTGTGAGGGATAAGCTGTGGACTTTCCTGGCCTAAAACCACACTGATAAGGACCGATCAGGTTGTTGGTAACCGGTATTAGGCGTTCACATATTACTGCAGACAGGGTTTTGTAGGCGTTGTTGAGGAGACTTATTCCTCTGTGGTTGGCGCAGTTCAGAGGTTTTCCTTTTGTGTGGATCGGGCAAACGATGATGAGGTTCCATTCTTCAGGCATACTTTCTTCCGACCAGACACGGCTTATGAGTTGGTGGATGTTTCTTACCATGTCATCTCCGCCGGCCTTATAAAGCTCGGCGAGAAGACCTTCATTGCCGGCAGCCTTATTAAGCTTCAGTTAAGATATTGATATCCTCACCCAGGTCGGGTGATTGGAAGTTGTCGCTGTCGTTGCCAATATTTAATAATTCGTCCTGCCTGACAGCGGAATGTTGTTCGTCATCGCCGTTTAACAGTCTGCAGAAGTAGCTCTTCTATATGCTCAGCATCAACTGTGCTCAACTACGACCTTTCCTTGTTCAACTCGACATTGTAATCTTATGAACCGTTGGCTTTGACGTTTTACACTTTGGTAAAACTGGCGAACATCGTTCCTGGAGTGGCACATCTCTATATCCTCGATCGCGCGCTTTTCTTGCTCTTTGTTCTTCTTTCTGAAAAGCCGGTGTTCTTCCCATCCTCTCTACCTATAGAGCTCAACGGCAGCTCTTATCTTCACATGGAGCTTAGCCTTGTAGGCTTTGTTCTTGACTGCTAGCATCTGTCGGCATTCCTCATCAAGTCAGGGGTTTCTTGCTGGTTGGTGCGAGAAACCTAGCACAACAGTTGCGGCTGATCTAATGGCTTGTTGGCATCGTTGTCATAGCTCTTCGACATTCAATGCTGGTGGTATGGTGTTAATCGAGAGGTTTTGGGATACGCGTTGCGCGAAGGTCCTGGCGGTCTCTTGCGATTGCAGTCTTTCGACATTAAATTTTTTTTTAACCGTATTTCTGGATTGTTGTGACGTGGTGAATTTCCGCATTCTAACCTTGGCTGCAACAAGGTAGTGGTCCGAGTCGATGTTAGCTCCTAGGAATGTTCGGACATCCAAAATACTGGATGCGTGCCTCTTGTCTGTCGCTATGTGATCAATTTGGTTGACCGATCGTTGATCTAGAGACCGCCATGTCCCCTTATGGATATCAAGGTGAGGAAACCGTGTGCTGGCTATAGTGGCATTTCGTTCCGTAGCGAAGTCAATTAGCCTAAGTCCGTTACCAGACGTGTTGTCATGGAATCTATGTTTTCCGATAATACTGCTAAAGATGTCTTCTCTTCCTACCTTTGCGTTAAAATCTCCCAGCACGATTTTGACATTTTACTACGGTAGTCGCTCATAAGTTTGGTCAAGGAGCTCCTAGAAGCAGTCCTACGCTATATCATCTTTTTCCTCCGTTGGGGCTTATAAGGCTTATGTTGGCGAGTTTGGCCTTGATGCGGATTGTTAAAATGCGTTCGCTCATGTCTTGGAAACATAAGACTTCTCTGGCACTTATAACAAATCCGCATCCGAATAGCCGCTGTTTCTGCTCACTATAACACGGTCCGTAGTAGTTGTCACAGTTTTTCATTCTCGGCCCATCCCATTGTATTTCCTGGATGGCAGTAGTGTCTGCCTTGTAGCAGTTCCGGGCTTCCGCTAGGTGTTCGCTTGCACCTCTCCTGTTTAATGTTCTCACATTCCAGGTGCAGATTCGAATGTCGTTGTCCTTTTTTGTTTAGCCGTGTCGTCAACAATAAAATCAGCCCTTTCCGAGGCTATTGGTTGCTTCCTTACTTATAGCTTTTAAATGGGTTGGTAGTTTACCCAAAGCACAACCTCTTATCTGGAGGTCTAGTTCAATTTCATTACATACCCCAAGGACACGGGGCCATCAGTATCCACTACGGGATTGAGAGCTGCCGTTGGCCTTTCGGTTCATCCGCCACTATCTCTGTTCAAGGGGCCTGACTAACCCTTGAAATTCCTAGACAACCTGTTGTCCGAATATGTCGAAGCAGCTTATCTAGGTTCGTCTGGGACAACAAGCCGGGTGTTCATTCCATGCCATTCTCACTAGGCTATTAATAGTGTTTCAGTTGTTCGTCTTGTTATCAACACTTTAGCAAGTTTAGCAAGTCAAATCCGGTTGGATGAGACCAGTACCCGATGGTTACCACTTGGAGGTTAAAAATAAGCACTTGATGTGTAGTCAGAGTTAGAACCACTGGACATTGCCAAGTTAAAGCCAATCAGAGTCTACACTCGTTCTACAACACCCAATAGACTTCTAACTGTGGTCTAGGAACTTAAGATGAGAGATTATAGTCTATTTGGATGCTGATCCAAACTTCTAAACAAAAAAAATCTGTCCTTACGAATCCCAATGGGGTGAGTGATTAAGAACGGATTTAGGATGATACCAATCTACACGAGATGCACTACCAATGGTATTTCAAGAAAATTACTGTTTGGTGCAGATTTTTGTCTAAATCTACTTGATTAACATCTTTTCCATGAAAGCCTTATTAGATGCCCTACCTCCCTATAACCATACATTTTCGTGTTAGAGTTGTTTTTTTTTTCACTTTTGTACCACATAAAAAGCAAACCTCTCTAGAAATAGAAAAAAAAAACTACGGATGCCTGGTTTTCACCAAGGGAAATATAATTAAATCGGTGCCCTAATGGATTCGTCATTTGCACAAAAAAAAAGAAAATAACGACCTTTTCTGTCACAATTGTATTATCGCCTCTTTATCATTGGAGTGATTCTGTTGCCTAATGCCACACCTCTTAGCCCATAATTTGACAATGCCTACGGCTTGTCTTTTCTCTTGCGGCACTCAAAATGGTATAGTTTCCGATTTCCGTTTCATATTTCACAAAAAAAAAAAAAAACACAAACACACATTTTTGTCACTTTTAAGAAAACCCACTCACTGGAATTTTTGTGACGCAGGTATACAAAGATCTCTCGATCTTCTTATTAGCATTCGAAAAAAAAAGTCGTTATGAAAAATCTCAAATACGCTAGTATTTAATATTTTTATATGGCTGGTTAATTTCAAAAGAATTTATTTATAAACATAAAAAAATCACCAGCAATACAAACTTAAAACTGGAAAAACCCGATTGATTGTATTGAACTTGTTGTTGTTGTGAGGTTTACTGCTTAATGCTAAGATACCTGAATTAATCGACTGAATCCATTCAGATAACCGTCAAGTTCATCTTCATCTACACAAGCATTCTTAGTGACAAATCGCTTCAGTGACCGCAATGTCCAGTGTCTTCTAATTGCCAGTAAATATCACCCGAGATTGTGAGGTTAGAGAGGGGGTAGCCTTTGGTCTTATCGCACAAGGAAAGTGCAACCAAAACGCATGGGATCGTTTATCATGCAATTAAGTTGCCTTAGGTAGAATACACACATTGGACTCCCACACACCCGCACACGATCCCTACTAAAAGTACTCGATACTCCCTAAAATATCTGACACTTGTTTCAAGTGCACCGAAGGAATGTCGGGTCGTTAAAAACATGGCGAACAAAAGAAGGCACCCTTGCGCAGCATATTTAAAAAAAAAAAAAAAATTTGCATACGATTATGCCATGTGTGGCAGACAATGTTGTCGGCATTTGGCAATAATTGTTGACATTTTTACTCGAGTGTAGGAAAACGTATTTTTAGATACGCACTGTGCATGTGGTGGCGTTTAGCACAACAATTGGACACATCGAAGCATCGACTTTGGATGTGTTGATGTTTGAAAGGATAAACAGAAAGAAACGATTGAATCCATGTGTTGCTGGTGAATTTACAGATAGGCTTACATCGATTCTCATTTGTAAGGTGGCGGTCCTCCATCAAAATAAAAATCTCCCCCAAAATGAACAGAAAACCAAAAATGTTCGGTTGCTTAGTTTCTTGCATGCTGATGAGGGGTACCGTGACAGAAAGCCAAGCGTCATAAGGCCAAATCTATAAATTTGGTGTTATGACGCTTTGTGAAAGTGACATAAGGCCAAAATCTAGCATTTGGTATTATGACACTTTGATGAAGCGTCAAAAGGCCAATTTGGCTTTATGACACTTGCGGTTGCATATTATATTTGCTTCCCTGATACGTGTATATACAATTTGATTTGAGCTCAATTTGGCCTTATGTCAGTTTCCTCATTTTGCCTAATGCCGCTTTATCGAAGTCTTGTGTCACTTTTTATCGACGTCTTATGTCACTTTTTTGACATAAGACTAAATGGAGCCGGAGTAGTTAGTAAGTTGTTAGTTTAGAGAAACTTTATTTGAAAAATAGATTTGGAATTTGTTTAAAATAATTTGATGGTCTTAAGTTTAATATGGTTTGGCCAATGACCGTCTACAAGACTGACAATTTGTTTAAACGTAATTATATAACGAATTTCTTTGTTTATTTAAAAGTCTCCCTCCCGAATATTTTGTCAATATAAAAGTGCAGCTGTCGTGTACTTATATAATATTTCCCAGCGGAATTTTCCATTCAGGACTTCCAAAGTTTCGTGCCATGCCATCGAAGCAACTCCAAAGTACCTCACACGAAACTTCCTCAAAATAGGACATATGGCAACAAAGTGGTATACATCCTCCCTTTCCTTGAGGTTACATAGGTCACATAGGATCGGTAGATCGGGTCGATGTGGAATGTAGCTAAAATTTAATAATTCGACTCTTACTTTACATATTACATTACAATATTACATTTATCATGGCAGACATAACTGCCATCCAGGAAATACGATGGGACGGGCCGGGCAAAAAGAGGATGAAAAACTGTGACATCTACTTCGGACCGTGTTATAGTGAACAACATCCCGCTGTCAGGCAGGACGAACCATTCAATATTGGCAACGACAGAGAAAACTGACAATCACCCGACCTAAGTTCAGTACGAATAGCAATAACTAAGCTCAAGCTTAATAAGTCTGCCGGAAATAACGGCCGAGCTTTATAAGGCCGGCGGAGATGACATGGTAAAAAAAAAATCCACCAACTCATAAGCCAAATCTGGTCAGAAGAAAGTATGCCTGAAGTATGGAACCTCAGCATCGTTTGCCCGATCCAAAAAAACGGAGACCGTCTTAACTGCGCCAACTACAGAGGCATAAGTCTCCTCAACATCGCCTACAAGATCCTATCTGCAGTAATATGTGAACCAACAACCTGATCGGTCCTTCTCAGTGTGGTTTTAGGCCAGGAAAGTCCACAGCTGATCCTTCACACTTCGGCAGATCGTGGAAAAAACCCAAGAAGTCCAAACCGATACCCTCCACCTATTCATTGATTTCGAAGCCGCATACGGCAGCATTTATAGAGACGAACTATACAGAGGATGAAGAAATCCTACGTTGATTTGAGATGAAAATTCTTCGAAAAATCTTCGGTCCCGTTTGCGTTGACGGTCTATGGAGACGAAGATTCAACTAAGAACTATACGAGCATAACCCTGGTCAAAAAACTCCGTATTGTACGTTTAAGATGGCTAGGACATATAGAACGAATGGAAACCAATACTCCGGCTCGCAGAGTCTTCGATTCCCAGCCGGACGTCGGACGCAGTAGAGGAAGACCTCGCCTTAAGTGGCGCGCACAAGTAGAAACCGACCTCAACCAACTTGGAGTGCGCAATTGGAGGCAGTTAGCTGAAGACCGAGCTAATTGGAGAGGCATGCTGGTTGAGGCCCAGGTTCATTCCGGACTCTAGCGCCACATAAGTAAGTAAGTAGTATTTACCATACTTATGGGTCAGCGGTAGAGTAGGTATGTTTGCTCTCGAAGATCCAAATTGAGTTGACTGCTATATTGAGAAGATTGTGCTTCATGTTTAAAATTTGCATATACAAAGTGGCTTACATTCTTAAAAAATTGAATTGAATTTTTCTCTCAAATCTGAAATGTTTATGTCAGGTGAAAACTGTACACCTTCACCTATACCCAGAGCTAGCTCCACTCACTAAATTACCCCTTGTTGTCAACATTTTCTTATGCACTCGCTTCGGAAGTCTTACTTCATTCATTTCCCTTCACCTTCATAATGAAATCAAAATGCAGTTTTAGGGTTCTTAAAAACAATGGAGGCTCAGTTGTTTCCAAATGCAGCATATATTTAGTTTGGCGTGCAGAGTGGGAGCAGAAAAAGTACGTTCTGAGGTACCTTTCCACCTCATCGCATTGAAAAAATCCCCAAACTTGCGCACCATAAGGCATTATAAAAGTTGCGTGAAAAATTTTAAGCTTTGAGCTAGGTTCACGGTATTTTTTATCGATACAACGTGCCCACACTGAAGAAACAGTTCTTTTCGCTTCCGATTGCTTGGACTCAAAAGGTTTTCTTATATTGAGATTTGCGGTATCTATTACGCCTAAGTATTTGTACTCTCGAACAATTGCAACATATTCTCCTTTATAGATCCACTCTTCGTTGTTTGCACATCTTCCACCTCCATCTCTAAATATCAAAAAGTTTAAGACTTCTGCAAATTAACTGACAGTTTCCAATTTTCGCAGTAGCTCTTCAGTCGGTTCATCATTCGCTGCAATCCTTCTGCCGCTTCAGATAGCAAAACAATATCATCTGCGAATAAAAGGCCAGGTATCCGATTATTTCCAAAATGGATTCCTCCTCCCATCTCCTCCACGATGTCATTAATGAACAGAATGAATAGTATTGTGCTCAAGACACAACCTTGCTTCACTCCCATTTGTGTTGAAAACTCTTCAGATATTGACTCCCCATTCCATAAATAGGCAACCATATAACGGTTTCAGTAAGGTAAAAATTTTACCTGATATACTCAACTTATAAAGCTTATAGAAAAGTGCTTCTTGAGCGCTCGAATCGAAAGCTGTTCGAAAATCTAAAAAAAAGACTAAAAGCTTAAAAGACTAAATATTTGGTCTACAGCAGAAGTAGCATAGTTTCTCCTAAATCCTGCCTGAAATTCATTAAGAATTTTCTTCTCTTCAATCGAATGTGTGAGCCTTTTAAAAATCAGAGAGTGCTAAAAAGCTTCACGGACGAATTCACAATGGAAATACCCCGAAAATTCTCCGGTATGTCATAGGAGCGTTTTCTGTGTAGGGGGGATATTTTTGTTCTTGTAAAGCTTTCTGGGACGTCTGCACTCTCGAAAATTCTATTGAATTCCTCTGTCAATAACGTACGAAAATTCCGTTGAACAATTTATAAAAAAAAAACTCTACTGGGGGACACCATCATCTCCCGGAGCCCTTCCAATTTTGTATTTTTCAATCACATTTTTAATTTCATCAATCGAAAACGGTGCATCCAGTATCTCATCTTTAAAATTTGGCGCTGCGTACTATGGAAGCGGTGAAAATTGTGGTGCATTGTGTAAATTTAATAAAATAAAGAACGCAGCTCCGATGCCGTCCATCTCTACGGCTCTGAAGCATGGACCGTCTCAAAAGTGGATGGAGAAATCCTTCGTCGATTTAAGATGAAAATTCTTCGAAAAATCTTCGGTCCCGTTTGCGTTGACGGTCTATGGAGACGAAGATTCAACTAAGAACTATACGAGCATAACCCTGGCTAGGACATGTAGAATGAATGGAAACCAATACTCCGGCTCGCAGAATCTTCGATTCGCTTAGTGAGGCAGCAATGTGGTTGGCTCTCCCATTGATTAAATTGGCGGCGTTCCAAAATTCTGCCGAAGGTCTTGATTTATTTAGGACAGTTAGGTATCTTTGATCCAAGCACTTTCTTTTCTCATAACAAAGTTTTTTTTTTTAATTTTCTATTGGCATCTGCGTACATCATTTTGAAAAAAAAAAAAGATGTGATGAGAACGATTTCTCTCTAGCCTTTTGCCAATCCTCATCGAACCATCTCTGTTTAAAAATATCGTTACTAGTTCTTCCTTAAGCACTTACTGGAACAGCTTTTATTATAATTTGGGTAAGGTCCTTCATTTGTAACAGATTTTGCGACCTACGTGGTGCGACTTCCAAACTTTAAGTAGTTTTGGTAAGAAGTAAGTTGACCATCTCTCCACTTCAACTTGGGGAGCAGCACCAGCTGTTTTACATTGGACGCAAAATAATCACCCGATATTACGCACGCCACTTCCAAGGGCATGTGGTCAAAAAAAGTCTGCTCCGCTATTCTAAAATGACTCACAATCGAATTCCACACAAAACAGTAAACTATGACTGAGAAAGATCTTCCACGAATAAACGTATACTCTCCATTTTGGTCACCTATGCAGCTCCCATTCAGCATCCTTGCATCCAGAGTATCGGCAATATTCAAAATTTTAACACCTTTTCCATCACACGTTTCATCTTTTGACTGCGAGTAGGGCTGATGATTGTTGATGCTGTACCTCAAACAAAGCTGTTTTGCGACAGGTCAAGTCTAGCATTGAAATCTCTAATAAAAAAAAAACATCCACAGAGCCTAGTCGATTATAATCCCTCATCCAGTGTGAACAATTCAGTTAAATTGGTGAGATATGAACCACGGAGCCATGTATTTTTAACTCCAAGACTTCCATCTCTTCAACTCTCTTGAAATTCATAGCCTCCGCTTCGAGTTTTTTGCGATACCACCATAATTCTCCACCAGCCGGAGTATTGGTGCCCATTCGTTCTACATGTCCTAGCCATCTTAACGGAGTTTTTTGTACAGTTTACAGCTCGTGTGATTCTTGGTTGAATCTTCATCTCTATAGCCCGTCAACACAAACCCTCGTTCGAAACACACAAAATTTGAAAATTTTCAGTCTCCAATTTGATAAATCTTTCAAAATAGGGTGATCCATTTCGAGGTTCCCTACTTTTTTAAAGAAAAAAACACAGAAAATTAAAATTTAGTGGCGAATGTTTATTATCATTTGAAAGAACATTCTTTGGCATTTATTTTTTGAAGATTATGTCTATCAAATGTTGGCCGTTGCTACGTCGCAGATGGTCCATCCGTTGAGTCCAATTTTCGATCACTCGTTCGAGCATTTCCACTGGTAACTGGCGAATGACACGCGTGATGTTTTCCACCAAGGCCTGAATCGAAGCGGGTTTGTCGGCATAAGCTTTTGACTTTACATATCCCCACAGGAAAAAGTCTAACGGTGTGATATCACACGATCTTGGTGGCCAATCGACCGGCCCAAAACGTGAAATTATGTGCTCACCGAAATGTTCTCTCAATAAGTCCATTGATTGATGCGATGTATGGGAAGTGGCGCCGGCTTGCTGAAACCAAATGTCGCCGAGATCACGAGCTTCAATTTCAGGCATCAAATAGTCGGTTATCATGGCACGATAACGGTCGCCATTGACGGTTACGTTCGCACCGGCATAATTTTTAAAGAAATATGGACCGATGATTCCACCGGCCCACAAACCACACCAAACCGTTGTTTTTTCTGGATGAAGTGGCAGTTCTTCAATCTCTTCAGGTTGCTCTTCGTCCCAAATGCAGCAATTTTGTTTGTTTACACACCAATTGAGCCAGAAATGGGCCTCATCGCTAAACAAAATTTGCCTCGTAAACGTCGGATCTTCTTGGAACTTTTCAAGAGCCCATAGAGCGAAGCGATGTCGCTTGGGAAGGTCGAGTGGCTTCAGTTGTTCCACAAGCTGTATTTTGTACGCTTTCAATTTAAGATCTTGACGTAAAATGCGCCAAGTCGTTCCATACGTCAGTCCGAGTTGCTGCAAACGGCGTCGAATCGACTCTCTACGGTCTTCGTGTACACTCTCAGCTACGGCCGCTATATTTTCTTCACAGCGTGCTGGACGTGGTCTATTCGGTCGAATATTATCCAATCATGAATGCTGGGTCTCAAAATGGGTGATGGTGTTGCGAATAGTACGCTCAGTAGGCCGATTATGTTGACCATAAGTTGAGCGAAGTGCACGAAACACATTCCTCACAGAACGTGAATTTTCATAATAAAGTTGAACAATTTGTAAACGTTGTTCACGCGTAAGTCTTTCCATTATGAAATGCCAAACAATATTAAACAAAAATAACATGACAGCATGACACGACTCACACGTGATCTGTCAAAAAAGGCTATTGAAAAAAGTATCTCTACTTGGATCACCCTATATCGCTCAACAATGAAAATGCGTTGTTCTTCCGTATTGCGTCTATTTTTACAAACCCCCAACTGTCAGCTGCAATAGTGTACTATTAAATGGCGCAAAATTTAAATTTTCGTGAGTTATGGAACACTCTTTATAAAAACAAAAAAATTGTCTCAGTTTTCGATGCGATAGAAAACAGCAATATATGCATCCCCACATCTTGTTGCGAGAGCCAAAATCTTGTTGCGAGAGGTAGTTTTTCAATGGCAAATATGTGGAAAAACTTACCAGTCCGTATGATACTTTTCAACTTGTAAAAATGCGTTCCCAGACTTTTGATTGTTGCGATTGCTAGGCGTCATGCTATCTCGCTCGTTATCATTTAAGTGAATTTTGTCTTCTGATTTCCATTCCGGGAAGAGTCGCACTCGAAACGAGCGGGTAACTCGAAACTTGAAAAAATATACCCTTCCTGACAGTTCACTGACAGCAACAGTTCAGTTCACTGACAGCAACAGTTCAGTTCACTGACAGCAACAGTTCAGTTCACTAACAGCAACATTCATCCAAATGCAAAAATTCATATAAACCGGCTAATTTCCACGCGCAGACGCAATGTGAAAGCCCGAACACAAATATTCACTTACATTGCATTCTGGAAATTTGACCCTAAAATCAGTTCCATTGGGCGATTTGAATGATTTAACCATAAAATTAAATCTTTTTGGGTGACCAATTGATCAATCTGACGTGGGGCCATTGACAAATACTTCCAACACTTTTCGAAAGCTTTAAATTTTGTTTCCTATAATTTGCCTATCTGTGAATTGGATGTAAATTTATTCATCGCTAATAAATGTTCATAAAATTTTAAACCTACGACACCTTATGGCTTGTCTTCAGGAAGTCTTTTCTAAGACTCAATTTACATGTTTAATCATCAAAATTATCATAGTCAAAATGATTTATTACTGTCATCGTCTGCCATATTGGCTGATAAATTGGTGGTAGCTTATCACAGACCATGTTTTCTAATGTAGCAACAGTAGAAAGCCGTAAGAGTTTGGTTTTTGTTCGTTTCTGAAAATGGGATGTAGAACACTTTTTAACGCAAAGGTAGGAAGAGAAGACTTCTTTAGCAGTATTGTCGGAGAACATAGCCTACACAACAACACATCTGGTAACGGACTTAGGCTAATTGACATCGCTACGGAACGAAATGCCACTATAGCCAGTATACGGTTTCCTGAACAGACAAGAGACAAGAGGCACGCATCCAATATTTTGGTTGTCCGAACATTCCTAGGAGCTAACATCGAATCAGACCACTATCTTGTTGCAGAAAAGGTAAGAATGCGCATATCCACCACGCCACAACAATCCAGAAATACTGTAAAAAAAATTAATGTCGAAAGACTGTAATCGCCAGATACCGCCAGGATCTTCGCGCAACGCGTATTTATAAACCTTTCGATTTCTTAAACCAGCAAGAAACCCCTGGTTTGATGAGGAATGCAGACAGATGCTCGCAGCCAAGAACGAGGCCTACAAGGCTTTGCTGCAGGTGAAGACGAGAGCTGCTGCTGGAAGAAAACCGGCTTTTCAGAAAGAAGAAAAAAGAGCATGGAAAGCGCGCGATCGAGGATATATAGAGGTGCCACTCCAGGAACGACGTTCGCAAGTACCAAAGTGTAAAATGTCAAAGCCAAATACAAGGCTGGAACAGAATCCTGTCGAGATGAACAAGGAAATATCGTAGTTGAGACATAGTCGATGCTGAGGATATTGAAGAACCACTTCTGCAGACTGTTAAACGGCGATGACGAACAACATTCCGCTGTCAGGCAGGACGAACCATTCAATATTGCCAACGATAGCGAAAACTGCAAATCACCCGACCTGAATGAAGTAAGGACAGCTCTATCTAAACTCAAGCTAAATACAGCTGTCGGAAATGACGGCCTTCCCGTCGATTTTTATAAAGCCGGCGGAGATGACTTGGTAAGAAACATCCACCAACTTATAAGCCGAATCTGGTCGGAAGAAAGTATGCCTGAAGAATGGAACCGCAGCATCGTTTGCCCGATCAACAAAAAAGGAAACCCTCTGAACTGCGCCAACCACAGCGGAATAAGTCTCCTCAACATTGCCTACAAGATCCTATCTGCCGTAATATGTGAACTCTGAAGCTGATAACCAACAACCTAATCGGCCCTTATCAGTGTGGTTTAGGCCCGGAAAGTCTACAACCGATATAATCATCACACTTCGGCAGATTCTGGCAAAAACCCAAGAAGACCCAATCGAAGCCCACCACCTATTCATCGATTTCAAAGCCGCATACGACAGCGTTTATATAGACGAACTATACAGAGCCATGTCTGGTTTTGGTATACCGCCCAAGCTCGTCTGTTTGTGTAGGATGGCGATGGAGAATTCTCGCTGCTCCATCAGGGTCGGAAAAGACCTCGCCGACATATTCGATACCAAAAAAGGATTTAGGCAAGGCGATGCGCTGTTATGTGAATTCTTCAATCTGATTCTTGAGAGGATTGTGCAAAACTCACGAGCCAAAACCAGAGGCACAATATTCACAAAAATCTAGCATACGCCGACGATATTGACATCAATGGTAGGACCCAACGTGATGTCATAGCCACGTTTGCTAGTACAGAGAAGGAAGCGGCAAAAATGGACTTAGCAGTGAATCAAGGCAAGGCGAAGTATCTGCTGTCAACACGAAAGGACACACAACATTGACGAATTGGACAGAACGTCACCATTGACAGATAAAAATTTGAGGTAGTGCGGGACCTTATCTACCTCGGCTCCGCTATTAACTCTGACAACAACTTCTCGTCAGAAATTAAACGAAGAACCGCTGTTTTTTCGGGCTAGGAAGGCAATTCAGTACTAAAGCCCTCACTCAAACTACTAAGGGGTTCTTATATAAGACCCTGAACATCCCAGTCCTGATCTACGGCGCTGAAGCATGGACCGTCTCAAAAGTGGATGGAGAAATCCTACGTCGATTTGAGAGGAAAATTCTTCGAAAAATCTTCGGTCCCGTTTGCGTTGACGGGGTATGGAGGCGAAGATTCAACCAAGAACTATACGAGCTGTACAGCGACATGCCCCTGGTCAAAAAAACTCCGCATTGGACATTTAAGATGGCTAGGACATGTATAACTAATGGACACCAATACTCCGGGTCGCAGAGTCTTCGATTCCCAGCCAGACGTCGGACGCAGTAGAGATGGACCTCGCCTTAAGTGGCGCGCACTTAGAAATCGACTTCAACCAACATGGAGTGCGCAACTGGAGGCAGTTAGCTAAGGACCGGGCTAATTGGAGATGCAAGTTAGTTGAGGCCCAGGTTCATTCCGGACTGTAGCGTCACTAAAGTAAGTAAATAAGAAAGCAGAACACTTTCTTAAGGAACTCCAGAACTCTCGCACTAGCCCTAAAGTGTCAATGTAAGTGAATGCTTCAGGTGGGATAGTCGATGATTGGCTTTATTAGGACCATATAGCATATGACTTTGGCTCTTGAATCCAGTTGAATACTTTGAGTCTCCTTGTCAGAGCATATTTGTATTTTTGGTTTGTGCGGATCGTTGAATACCCTATACCATCCCTTCCCATCTTTAAAACCAAAGTCCCCAAAGAGGGGACATGGCTTAAGACCCTATGGCATGAACTATGTGCAAAAAATCGCATCTTCACTACAAATTGTTCAAAAAGTTTATAAAACTCTTTTATGGTTCTACAAAAAAAGCAAAGCTAACCTCCTACATATGCTATGGAGTACAGTGGTTGTTTGAAAGAAAAGCCCCCAAAAAGTGGGCGGTGGTTGTTTGCAAAAAAAAAAAAACACCAAAAAGTAGGCGGTGGTTAAAATGATCTATAGAACAAATGTTTACATAATTACTACCAACTATTCAAAAAAAGCTCTCGATTCTAAATCCAGCCGTACAATATTTTATCAAAAAACGCCCATAAAAGTGGGGCGTTACAAAAAAACACTTAAATGTACAAAATATGGATATGCTGTTCATATAATTTTTTTTTCAAAATTCCCCTCCGTTTGGCCAAAATTAATGTTTTTATAAAAAAAAAGGGCATGGCAGTGGTCGGATTTCTGCTTTGTCGGGCAGAGAGTCTATACAATTAATTTCAACACTAATAACCCCAAATGCAAGCTTCAAAAATCGGTGAAACACAGACGGACAGACTGATGGATGGACAGTGAGACTGACATGACTAGATCGACTCAGCTGGCGATTCTGAGGTAAATCTAGCAAAATTATTTCTATATGTTGCAAACTAAGGCCGTGTGTAAATTGCGTTAAAATTTTAGCCAGTGGATAAATTTTGACATTAGTATGGTGACTAGAGACTTCAAAATGTTAACCTGCTCAACAGCTCGCTAAAAATGTATCCAGTGGCTATTTTTTGACATTTGATATACCTACAGGGTGACAGAGATGGAAAGCACCTGCGAAAGAAATGTCAAAAATTAGCCAGTGGATAAAATTTAACGCCCATTTTAACGCAATTGACACGCGGCCTAAAAATTGACAAATTCTTCGCGGAATTTATTCACGAATTGTAGTGAAGTGATTTTTTCTCCGATGTCACATACCTCGAATGGAATTTGAACCTCCGACGAAGTATGCGTTGCGGAAAATTGTCCGCTACGACGGATACCTCGCTAGGGCAGATTACGTACAATTCACCACGCCATTGACAAGTATCGCGTTAAGAATATGGCCGCTCTTCCTTGCAAATTTCGAGCGTCCATATTGACCTTTCTAGTTAATGATGCAACAATTTCAAATCAGCTTGTGCTGGACTGCACGGTCTATAAAAACGTATATGAGCACATCACCATACTCACCGTGGGTGGTATTCCAATTCATATGAAACCACCGAGTGATTGTTCTTTCCTAAGGGGAAGGAGATATTTCCATTAATTTATATAAACGATGTACTTGAGGAACTTGCAATCAAGTCCTTCTCAGCCATACAAGTGCAGAAGTGAGTTTGTTTGACAATCAATTGGATAAAGGGGGAACATATTAAAATTTATGTTTACCAAACCAATTAAGCGTGCATGCACTTGTTCTTAAGGAAAGTATTCACCGGATCATCTTAGAATCCCTAGCAAACTGTATGAGGGGAAATAATTTGCTTAGCAAGTGCATGGCGGATTTCAGAGAGGACCACTCAAAAGTGGATCTCATACCTTTGACAACGACCATCACACGGACTTATCTAGCTGGGCTTAAATAGTTCTAAGAGTTTAAACGTTTTAAAAAGACCCACCAACGCTATCAAATTTTACATTTTCTAAAATTAGAATACGCTAGTAGTTGCACCGATTTTTGAAAAATTGTACCTCTGGTATTGGTTCGGGAGTTTTGCACAGTCCCCAATCCAAGAAATAAATTGCAGAATCACATGACAGCGCATCGCCTTGCCTAAATCCTTTTTTTGGTATCGAATGTGTCGGTGAGGTCTTTTCCGACCCTGAAGGAGCAGCGAGAATTCTCAATAGTCGTCTTAAACACGAACGAGCTTGGTCGGTATACCAAAACTAGACATGGTTCTGTAAAGTTCGTCTCTATAAATTCTGTCGTATGCCGCATTCAAATCGATGAATAGGTGGTGGGTATCGACTTGGACTTCTTGGGTTTTATCCGTACCTGCCAAAGTGTGAAGATTTGATCGTCTGTGGACTTTACTGGCCTAAAACCACACTGAAAAGGGCCGATTGGCTTGTTGTTAAACCGTTTCAGGCGTTTACATATTAAGGCAGATAGGATCTCTTAGGCGATATTGACTAGACGTATACCTCTGTACTTGGTGCAGCTTAGACGGTCTCCTTTTTTGTGGATCGGGCAAACTATGCTGAGGTTCCATTTTTCAGGCATACTTTCTTCCGACCAGATTCGGCTTATGAGTTGGTGGATGTTACTTACCAAGTCATGTTTGTCGGCTTTATAAAGCTCAGCGGGAAGGCCGTAATTTCCGGCAGCTTCAGTTAAGATATTGCTATCCTCTCATCACTCAGGTCTGGTAGCTGGCAGTGTTCGCTGTCGCTGTCAATATTGAATGTTTCGTTCTACCTGGCATCGGAATGTTGTTTTTCATCGCAGTTCAAAAGTCTGCAGAAGTGGTTCTTCCTTATCCTTAGCATCAACTCGGGCTCAACTGCGAAATTTCCTTGTCCATCTCGACAGGATTCTGTTCGAGTCTTGTATCTTTGGCCTTACACTTTGGTAAAACTTGCGAACATCGTTCCTGGAGTGGCAGGAACGCATTTCTGTAAAGCCGGTGTTCTTCATTTCTTCTTTGCCTATAGAGTTCAATGGCAGCTCTCGTCTTCACCTGTAGGTTACCCTGGTAGGCCTCGTTCTTGGCAGCGATCATCTGTCGGCATTCCTCGTCAACCCAGAAGTTTCTTTCTGGTGGGAGAGAAACCTAGCGAGAAACCTTGCACATCAGTTGCGGCTGATCCAAAGGATTGTTGGCATCGTTGCCATTGATTTTCAACATTCGATGCTGGTGGTATGGTGTTAATCGAGAGACAAAGGGATTCGCGTAGCGCGAAGTTCTTCGCGGTCTCTTGCGATTGCAGTCCGTCGACATTGCATTTTTTCACAGTATTTCTGGATTTTTTTGGCGTGATGGATATCCGCATTCTTGCCTCGGCTGCAACAAGGTCCGAGTTAAGGTTAATTCATCGAAACTCTCGGACATCCAAAATACTGGTGACGTGTCTCTTGTCTATAGGAATGTCATCCAATTTGATTGACCGTTGGTTGATCTGTAGACCGCCATGTGCCCTTATGGATATTGAGGTGAGGAAACCGTTTGCTGGCTATTGTGGCATTTCGTTCCGTAGCGAAGTCAATTAGCCTAAGTCCGTAACCAGACGTATTGTCGTGTAGGGGTGTTTTCCGACAAAACGGGTAAAGATCTCTTCCTACCTTTGTGTTAAAATCTCCCAACACGATTTTAGCATCACACTTCGGTAGTCGCTCATGGATTTTGTCAAAGAGCTCGTAGAGGAATTCTTAGCCATATCGTAGTTTTCCTTCTTTGGGGCTTGAGCGCATATAAGGCTTATGTTGGTGAATTTAGCAGTTTTAGGGATTGTTGATTGTTTATGAAACATACGACTTCTTGCCTAAGTCTGACACTTAGAACAAATCTGGATCCGAATAGTCGTAGTTTCTGTTCACTATAAAACGTTTTTCATTCTCTTATTGGCCGGCCCATTTCATCGTATTTCCCGGATGGCAGTAATGTCTACTTTGTAGCAGTTTCGGGCTTCCGCTAGTAGTTCGCTTGCACATCTCCTGGTTAATATTCTCACATTCCAGGTACTGATACGAACGTCGTTGTGATTTTTTCGTGTACCACTGTCGTCATCAATAAAATCAGTCCTTTCCGAGGCTAGTGGTTGTTGCGCAGCACTAAATTTTTTATGCGGGAAGGTAGTTAACCCAAAGCACTACTCCTAACCTGGAGGGCCAGTTCTAATTAATTAGATACACCTAGCACACGGGGCCATTAGTATCCATTACGGAACTGAGCGCTGCCGTTGGCCTTTTGGTTCACTCACCACCATTTCCGTTCAAGGGCCCTGACTAACCCTTGAAATTCCTAGACAACCTGTTGTCCGACTACATCGAAGCAGCTTGTCTACGTTCCGGGTATTCATACCGTGCCATTCCAACCAGGCTATGTTTGTAGTGTTGCTGTTTTTCGTCGTGTTATCAACACTCGCGCTTCTCGTTTAGCAAGTGAAATCCGGTTGGATGAGACCAGTACCAGATGGTTACCACTTTGAGGTTAAAAAATAAGCAGTTGATGTGTAGTCAGAGTTACAACCACGGGGCATTGCAAAGTTAAAGCCAATCAGAGTCAACTCTCGGTCTACAGCAGTTGATGTGTAGTCAGAGTTACAACCACGGGGCATTGCAATGTTAAAGCCAATCAGAGTCAACTCTCGGTCTACAACACCCAACCGATTTGATTTGACAAATACGAAAGCGAAAAGTCTTCTCCGTGTCATTAAGAGCTCAGAATGGTTTCCTCACAGATATTTAGGGGTGTGGACAAGATCCGCGTGGTATCGCAATGGACCGAAAGATGGTCTAAGGGTGCTAGTGAACTGCCTGGCAGCCACTCTAACCTAACCTAAGTGATCGCTGACAGCTAGAGTTATAGCCATTCAAGCTCGATTAATGGTATTTTCCATCATTCTAGTCAGAACTTCCAGCGTAAATTCTCTCCGGAAGAGAGAAGAGCCTTAAGCTTGTTGACATAGATTGGTGATGTAAAATAGCCCACAAATAATATTCAGCAGCTTTTTAATCCGACGATCTTGCCGGCGAGTGCAAATCGCCAAAACAAGGGATCAAGCGACCCTGATATGCAGCTAAGTACCGCGATGGTTGGTGCGATGAAGAAGGTTCTGTTCCCAGCCGTAGAAACACCTAAGTGATTTTTCACCGGCCCTCATCTCGTGATGATCTGACAAATTATCCGAGTTTTATCAATTGTCAAGAAATGCTAACTCCAATTCGCCGTTTGGAGTCGGCATAAAACAAGAGACCCTGCCATCGTGCTAGAAGTACACACGAATAAACGAATGGTTGTGAGAAAGCTCGGCCCTGGGTACTAACGAGCCTCTTGCGCAAAATTTTTTTTATTTTTATATGCAGGCAGCAGAATTCTGGTATCGCCGTTTCTCCATCCTGTTGGAACCACATGTTATACAGTCCTAATTCATCCAATTAGATAAGTAAGGAGAAAGTCTCTGAGCATGCCTCTGAAGCGTTCGCCATCCACAGTAGTAATTTGGGACGAGGTGTTTTTAAACAAAATGGTCAGGTGACATTTTCAGCGTTGACAGCACTCCATGCAGATACTCTGGCTGGGTGTAATGGCCCTTCGTTGGCTGTATATGGATTTTCCAGAGTCCCAAAAGCGAGACATTTTTCCTGTTCAGATATCCACAGAGATGGAAATAGGCTCATGTCGATCATGATGATTTGTTGTCTTACCCGATTTCGAGATTCAAGATGCGATACCTGTACTTTGTAAGGGTAGATCTTACACGCGTTCACCAAAATTCTTTGTAAAGACCGCCGAATGACGCCTAATTGCATGGCACGTGCGTCGTCTTTTCCAGAGTGCGATAGGTACTACGTGACATTTTTCCGAAGAGGTATTGTGGACTTACAATTGGTCTTACAGTTCGGATGGGTTGCAAGTTGTTGTCGTATAATTCTAGACCGAATCTTTTAACAGAAATACAAATCCGCAGGCAAAATGGTACGTACGGGCACTTGAAACCAGTACCTACCATTTGATCATCACCTGTCAAGATCTAGATCTCTTCACCGCCTCTCATTCACAAAGACGGAACGGCTTATAACGGGTGATTTTTTAAGAGGTTTAGAACTTTTTTTAAAAAAAAAACACAAAAAACTCGAAAAAATGAATGAAATATTTATTTGAATCGATAGTTTGAACCTTGCAATTTAATGTTTAAAGATAATTTCATGCAAATGTTGACCGCGGCTGCGTCTCAGGTAGCCCATCCGCTGAGTCCAATTTTGGCATACTCTTTCACACATATCGGCCGGTATCTCACGAATGAATGCATGGATGTTGGCTTCCAGTGCGTCAATCGAAGCGGGCTTGTCCCTATAGACATTAGCCTTGACATACCCCCACAAAAAATAATCTAATGGTGTCAAATCGCACGATCTAGGCGGCCAATTGACCGGCCCGAAACGTGAAATTAACTGTTCACCAAACTCGCCTCGCAATTGCGCCATTGTTTCGCGTGCTGTGTGGCATGTGGCACCGTCTTGTTGAAACCACATATCATGCAAGTCAAGAACTTGCATTTCGGGCAAAAAAAAGTTTGTTATCATCGCTCGGTAGCGTTCACCATTGACAGTAACGCTGCGATTCGCATCATCTTTGAAGAAATATGGCCCAATAATGCCGCCGGCCCATAAACCGCACCAAACAGTGGCTTTTTCGGGATGCATTGGTAGCTGTTGCAATGCTTCTGGCTGACCTTCACTCCAAATGCGGCAATTTTGCTTATTTACGTACCCATTCAACCAAAAATGAGCCTCATCGCTGAACACAATTTTTCGATAAAAAAGCGGATCCTCGGCCAGCTTTCCAAGAGCCCATTCACCAAAAATTCGGCGTTGTGGTAGGTCGGCTGGCTTTAGTTCTTGCACCAGCTGTATCTTAAAAGGCTTTACGCCCAAATCCTTCCGCAAAATTTCCCACGTAGTGCTGTAACAAAGGCCTAACTGCTGGGAACGGCGCCGAATCGACATTTCGCGGTCTTCTGTCACACTAGCTGATACGGCCGCAATATTTTCTTCACTACGCACAGTACGTAAACGTGTTGGTGGTTTAATGTCCAACAAAGTAAATTTGGTGCGAAATTTGGTCACAATCTTCCGAATAGACTGCTCAGAAGGTCGAGAAGCCGATCATAAAATGGAAGCAGCGCGCGATGAACATTTCGTACCGAGCACGAATTTTGATAGTAAAATTCAATAATTTGCAAGCGTTGTTCATTTGTAAGACGATCCATGGTTAAATTGCAAACCAAACTGAAGCTGTTTGACAGTGACACAAGGTACTAAACACACGTCAGCTGTCAAAACCAGTGTTGCCAAAACCAAACCAGCTAAAAAATCACCCGTTATTTAAAGCCACCTTGCTCCTGCACTCTGCATTCAACTGTTTTAAACATAAACCCGGAACCGTCCGTTTTTCACGACAACTTCTCGGCTCAATTCATTTCTTTATTCGCCTTTACCTCGTCATAGCATTCTGTTCCAGTTTCCAGAAACACATTCGTTCGTATCGCATCGCAATCGAAAACCTCTGCTTTTGCACAGATGGGATGTATCTTGTTTACTTAGATGGAAACAACAACAACAAAATCTAACTCATACATTTTTTTTTGTAAATTTAATAAGCACGTAGGTGTAATGTTTATATACATGCTGTGGTTCTTGGAATATACATTCGAAGTGAACCAACAAAAGTATAGATACATCTGATTCTCTACGTAAGTACGTATCATCCATCCATACATACGCACTTCTTACAAATTGATCTGTGTGTCATGCTTTATCATAATCTGGAATGTTATCCGGGTCGTGAAATGTGTAATATCGATAAAAATAAAGTTTTTCGAAAAAAAAAAAAAATCCAAAAGTGGTAACAGTCAGTTGCGCCTGTGTAGGAACGTGATGCTGCCGCAGGCGCCGCAAGTGGTGCGGCGTCTGTCTTTTGAAATTGACATTGCTGTGCACTACTATTTGCCACTTGTCGAGCATGGGGATTGGGAAGCACAAAGTGCTATAGAATAAAACACTCTGAACTTGCCAATTTATGGATGCCGCGGATGCGTTGATGATGACATATGCAATTTAAAACCGGAGAACAGCGGTTGGGGTTTCCTAGATATTTTTTTATTTTTTTTTTGTTTTGTTTTTTTTTTTTTTTTTCATAAGAGAAGATCTAATTGTCTTTGAAGGGGATTTCCAACTTTGCGAAATTCATTCAGGTTATTAGTCACATCAATTCGTGTTATTACACGAACGAATTGCTGGAATTATACTCACTGAATTGGTAGCCACGAACTATTTGACTAATTCGAGCTTTAAAACACGAAATCACTTAAGTCTGTTCCGGCTTTTTCATTTTCGTATGGCGATTTTTAGAAAGTCTGGTTATGGTTGAGTCAAATGGGATGAGTGAGCGTCCGGGCTGTCATCACAATTATAGTTTTTTTTTTTTTTTTTGACGAATGGCTTGAAATAAAATATGGGAATTGGGAGTTGGAGTTGAAGTTTTTCAGAGACTTTGGGTATCAAAATTTTTATTCGGCAGGCAGTACTTATGTAGTTGAAGTCAACGCGGTAAGGAAGGCGAACAAATTGTCCTATCAATTGAATTCAAAGATTTAAAACAGAGATTTCCATGGTCAAATCCAACATTAGGTGTGATTTCGTGAGATTTCGCTTCCAAGCTTAGTTAGATTTCATATGGAGTCCAAAGAAAGGGTGTTTATAGAGGTATAGAACTTAAAGTGGTGCCTAGTGGAGCGATGGTTAGTGCGATGAACTCCCGCCAAGATGGTCTGGGTTAGATTCCTAGTCTAAGCAACACTTAAATGATTTTCCACTGGCCCTCATCTCGTGATGATCTGACAAATCAACCGAGTAGAATGAATTGTCAAGGAAAGCTTATATCGAATTCGCCGTTTTGAGTCGGAATAAAACAGGAGGTCCCGCCATCGTGCAAAAAGTACACACGCACACATGAATGGTTGTGGGAAAGCTCGGCCCTGGGTACTAGCGAGCCTGCTGCGGCAAATATTTGTAATTTTGTAGAACTTTAAGTTGGCAAACCTATTTTAACTGGCGACCATTTTGTTAGCTTACTTCCTTGCTTACTTAAGTGGCGCTAAAGTGCGGAATGAACCTGGGCCTCAACCAACATGCCTCTCCAATTAGCCCGGTCCTTAGCTAACTGCCTCCAGTTGCGCACTCCAAGTTGGTTGAGGTCGGTTTTTAATTGTGCGCGCAACTTAAGGCGAGGTCTTGCTCTACTTCGTCCGACGTCTGGCTGGGAATCGAAGACTCTGCGAGCCGGAGTATTGGTGTCCATTAGTTCTACATGCCCTAGCCAGCTTAAGCTTCCAATGCGGAGTTTTTTTTGACCAGGGGCATGTCGTTGTACAGCTCGTATAGTTCTTGGTTGAATTTTCTTCTCCATAGCCCGTCAACGCAAACGGGACCGAAGATTTTTCGAAGAATTTTCCATTAAAACCGACGGGGGATTTCTTCATCCACTTTTGAGACGGTCAATGCTTCAGCGCCGTAGAGCAGGACTGGGATGTTCAGGGTCTTATATAAGATCCCCTTTGTAGTCCGAGTGAGGGCTTTACTACTGAATTGACTTCTTAGCCCGAAGAAACAGCGGTTGGCAAGAGTAATTCTTCGTTTAATTTCAGACGAGATGTTGTTGACAGAGTTAATAGCGGACCCGAGATAGACAAAGTCCCGTACTACCTCAAAGTTTTGTCTGTCAATGGTGACGTTCTGTCCAATTCGTCGATGTTGTGTTTCCTTTCGTGTTGACAGCATATAGTTCGTGTTGCCCTCATTTACTGCTTAACCCATTTATGCCGCTTCCTTCTCTGTTCTAGCAAACGTGGCTATGACATCACGTTGGGTCCTACCAATGATGTCAATATCGTCGGCGTATGCTAGTAGTTGTACAGATTTTTGGAAAATTGTGCCTCTGGTGTTGGCTCGTGAGTTTTGCTCTCAAGAATCAGATTGAAGAAGTCACATGACAGCGCATCGCCTTGCCTAAATCCTTATTTGGTATCGAATGTGTCGGCGAGGTCTTTTCCGACCCTGATGGAGCAGCGAGAATTCTCCATCGTCAGCCTACACAAAACGGACGAGTTGGGCCGGTATACCAAAACAAGACATGGCTCTGTATAGTTCGTCTCTATAAATGCTGTCGTATGCGGCTTTGAAATCGATGAAAAGGTGGTGGGTATCAATTTGGACTTCTTGGGTTTTTTCCAGGATCTGCCGAAGTGCAAAAATTTGATCGGTTTTGGACTTTCCTGGCCTAAGACCACACTGATAAGGGCCGATCAGGTTGTTGGTAAACGGTTTCAGGCGTTCAAATATTAAGGCAGATAGGATCTTGTAGGCGATGTTGAGGAGACTTCTGCATCTGTAGGTGGCACAGTTTTGAGGGTCTCCTTTTGTGTGGATCGGACAAACTATACCGAGGTTCCATTCTTCAGGCATACTTTCTTCCAACCAGATTTGGCTGATGAGTTGTTGGATGTTTTTTACCAATTCATCTCCGCCAGCCTTATAAAGTTCGGCGGTCATTTCCGGCAGCGTTATATAGCTTGAGTTTAGATATTGCTATCCTCACTTCATCCAGGTCAGGTTGTTGGCAGTTTTCGCTTTCGTTGCCAATGTTGAATGGTTCATCCTGCCTGACAGCCTAATATTGCTCGTCGTCGCCGTTTAAAAGTCTGCAGAAATGGTTCTTCCATATCCTCAGCATCGACTGTGTCTCAACTACGATATTTCCTTGTTCATCTCGACAGGATTCTGTTCGAGCCTTGTATCCTTGGCTTTAACGTTTTACACTTTGGTAAAACTTGCGAACAACTTTTCTGGAGTGGCAACTCTCTATATCCTCGATCGCGCGCTTTTCTTGTTCTTTTTTCTTCTTTCTGAAAAGCCGGTGTTGTTATTAATTCGATTGAGTATAGAACGTTTTCGCATCACGTTTACTCTACATGATAATATGCATCCCTTAAGACGTTGTACAGTTCGTACAGAAGAAGTCATTGCTGCTGTAGAGCGTAGCATAATGGATGACCTGAATCAGTCTATACGCCATCGTGCACAGGAATCGGATATGTGTCCATCCACCTTATGAAAGATTTTGCGGAAAGATCTTGAATTGCGTGCTTAAGAATCCTACAAGATTTGAAGATTTGAAGAATGGGCCCAAAACAAGATTGCCGTTGACACCTGCGGGTGTTAATGCTTTATAGTGGCGGGGGGCTATTTCCTTTATTTTGGAAACTAAGCCCCATGGGGGTTATTTCCGCGGGAGTTTTTACACTAATCATCCACCAATGGCAGTGGATACAGTATCGCAATATCATGAAAAAAGTAAGTCAGATCTATACGTGGCTTTTCAGCTCATAAAGTTCTTGATTGAACCATATCGTCTCCATAACCTGTATCCAAATAGGGGGCCAGAGAATTTTTCGCTGACGAAGGATTTCTTCATCGGATTTTGATACGGTCCATGATCCGGCGCTGTAGAGTAGGACTGGGGTCTTAAAAAGGATCTCTTTATAAGTTCGTGGAGTTCTTGGTTCAAAATGTGGAAACCGTGTGATGGCTTTGCTCGGCAGTGTAGTCGATTAGCATAAGTTCGCTGCCAGCTCGTGCAGGCAGAAGTCATCACCTTATAGGAAAGTGCTCTTCAACTATAATTTGATATTTCAATCGTTTAAAACTCTTAACGGCCCAGGGACTTTTTTTTTTTGGTCGCTAATACCTTGCGTATAGGGAATTGGTCTTTCGAATGTGTTTGGTTCGGACCGTATAGGGTAGGAGGATCTGTCAGGAATTTAAGTGCCCAGAAGTAGTTCTATGGTTTCCATGATAGGAGTTGTTTATTGAAAAATCTGTTTTTAGACGGTAGCTTGTATGTGACAATTTGTGCAGAAGGTCTTGCTTCGTCCGTAGGGCTCAATGTTGCCACAAAGTGTACCTCTGAATACTTGTTTTCCTGCCTCGGATTAACCTGTATATGGTTGGGGGAGCTAAGAGCAAAGTGAATGGAAGTTGGTTTATGGTTTTCATGATAGAAGTTGTCCATCTCGTTGACCATCTGAAGCTATAAGATGAGATCGTTTATAGAGAATATTGTCTCAGTCTGAAGGGATCGATGTTGCCACAAAAGGTACACCACCGCTCCTTCCTCTGATATTATAATCGGCAGAATAGTCTGCAGTGCTCTATGTTCCTGCAAAAGGTAACCCCGAATGCTATCTCGTTCGTTTCTCAGATCCTGCAATCGGCATACAATCCTGAATTGCCATTGTACATGGCGCCTACAAGGATATTCTTCATGCACTATCATTAGAACCTACAAGATATAAGTAGCGTGAATCTTTGAGTAAACTTTACAAAGGATACTATTATATACAAAGGATACCTTCATCGTCCCAGCTTATTTGTGAATGGATTCGAAATCTGATGTTAGGTATCATCACCTTCAAGGTCCTAACACCAAAAACTCAAAAACCCAATAGGGTGCATAAATTATCTAATGCTGTGATGCCTAAAATGTTCCCAATAGGTAAGTATATCCGCTGCGGTTAAAATTTCAAAATGTCCCGTCTTTCTAAGAAGCCGGATATTTGTACCGCCATTGTTCTGTTCGTTTGTTTTTGTGCACAATGCGCCGGATTCTGTTTTATTAAGGATTGAGGTGGCTTTTATGCTAAAACCAACAATGGCAGGTCAATTTCAAATTTAGTCATTATCGTCTAGACACCATCGCGTAGGACATCCTTGAAGGTACATATTCAGTGTGTTATTTTATTTAACCTCTTAATGGGCCGTGTCCTCGGTTATTTTAAGTCTGCCGACGACTCTGGCGACAGTGTGTACACAAAGTTAATGAGAAAGAAAGGTATTGGTGTGTGTGTGTGTGTGTATTTAATACCCGTTCCTTTTATGTGTAATTTTTAATTGCTGTTGTATTTTGCTTTAACATTTGTGAAGGTTCATAACAACAAATCCTGACTAACTGTCACTCATATTGAGATAAACACATGAGTGCACTCAGATACTTTGCGGATATTACAAAATTTTTCCAGGCAATATTTTGTGTTATTTAAATCTATTAAGTTATGAAATAAGCATTGCAAACTGCCATTAGGCGTTTTTCCCCTTAAGATCCAATCCGCGACCTCCGATAAATCAGAAAGTAACTCACTTTCTGTCAAAACAGTTTTGTTGGTTATTTTTGTGTAGCTATATCAGGAAAGTTATCCATCATTATAATATGCTGGGAAGTAAGAGAACCCCTCTGCTGAGAATTTTAAACCACAAAATCAAAAAACCCCTCTGCTGAGGTAGAAAAGTCTGTAATGCAATACCATTGGTACTTTCATGCTTACGTCTATACAGAAGCTTACATTCAGGAAGAACACCTCGAGTGTCGTAACTTACCTACTCAACCAACATGCATAGCCAATAAGTCCGGTCCTTAGCTAACTGCCTCCAGTTGCGCACTCCAAGTTGGTTGAGATCGGTTTCTACTTGTGCGCGCCACTTAAGGCGAGGTCTTCGTCTACTGCGTCCAACGTCTGGCTGGGAATCAAAAATTCTGCGAGCCGAAGTATTGGTGTGCATTCCTTCTACATGTCCTAGCGATCTTAAACGTCCAATGTGGAGTTTTTTGACCAGGGGCATGTTCCTGTACAGCTCGTATAGTTCTCTCTTGAACCTTCGTCTTCCACAGCCCGTCAACGCAAAAGGGGCCGAAAAATTTTCCTCGCGAGTTGACCAAGGATTTCTTCATCCGCTTCAGCGCAGTAGGACTGGGATGATCAAAGTCTTATATAGGATCCCCTTAGTAGTTCGAGTGAGGGCTTTACTGCTGAATTGCCTTCTTAGCCCGGAGAAACAGCGGTTGGCAAGAGTAATTCTTCGTTAAATTTCTGAAGAGATGTTGTTGTCACAGTTAATAGCGGAGCCGAGATAGATAAAGTACCGCACAACCTCTAAGTTTTATCTCTCAATGGTGACGTTCTGTCCAATTCGTCGATGTTGTGTGTCCTGTCGTGTTGACAGCATATACTTCGTCTTTCCTGTCTTCTTCGTCTTTACTGCTAAACCCATTTTTGCCGCTTCCTTCTTTATACTAGCAAACGTTTGGTCTATTACATCACGTTGGGTCCTACCAATGATGTCAATATCGTCGGCGTATGCTAGTAGTTGCACCGATTTTTTGCAAAATTGCGCCTCTGGTGTTGGCTCGTGAGTTTTGCTCTCAAGAATCAGATTGAAGAAGTCACATGACAACGCATCGCCTTACCTATATCCTTTTTTGGTATCGAAAGTGTCGGTGAGGTAGTTTCCGACCCTGACGGAGCAGCGAGAATTCTCCATCGTCATCCTACACAAAACGAACGAGCTGGGCCGGTATACCAAAACTAGACATGGCTCTGTATAGTTCGTCTCTATAAATGCTATAGTATGCGGCTTTGAAATCGATGAATTGGTGGTGGGTATCTATTTGGACTTCTTGGGTTTTTGCCAGGATCTGCCGAAGTGTGAAGATTTTATCGGTTGTGGACTTTCCGGGCCTAAAACCACACTGACAAGTACCGATCAGGTTGTTGGTTATCAGCCTCAGAATTCACATATTACGGCAGATAGGATCTTGTAGGCGATGTTGAGGAGACTTGTAACTCTGCAGTTGATGCAGTTCAGAGGGTCCCCTTTTTTGTGGATCGGGCAAACAATGCTGAGGTTCCATACTTCAGGCATACTTTCATCAGACCAAATTTGGCTTATGAGTATGTGGATGTTGCCAAAGAATATAGAACTACATAGAGTACGCATAACAGCTAAACATTTTGCAGCCGTTTCGGACGCGGCGGTGATTTCAAAGTGGAAATTTAATCGATCGTATGCCTCGGCTATCCTGTTAGCTATGCTGGGGTAGCAATGTGACCACTGGGGTATCAATATCAATACCCCACATAGAAAATTTTCGTTGTATGAGATGCGCACTCTATGCAGCTCTATACTCTTTGATGTAACTTATCAAATCATCTCCGCGGGCTTTATAAAGCTCCACGGGATGGCCTTGATTTCCGGTAGCCTTATGAAGCTTAAGTTGAAATATTGCTGTCCTCACCTCACTCAGTTCGGGTGGTTGTCAGTTTTCTCTACCGTTGCCAATATTTAATAATTCGTCCTGCCTGACAGCGGAAGGTTGTTCGTCATCGCCGTTTAACAGTCTGAAGATGTGGTTCTTCCATATCCTCAGCATCGACTGTGTCTCAACTACGATATTTCCTTGTTCATCTCGACAGGATTCTGTTCGAGCCTTGTATCCTTGGCTTTAACGTTTTACACTTTGGTAAAACTTGCGAACAACTTTCCTGGAGTGGCACCTCTCTATATCCTAGATCGCACGCTTTCCATGCTCTTTTTTCTTCTCTCTAAAAAGCCGGTGTTCTTCCCTTCTTCTCTGCCTATAGAGCTCAACGACAGCTTTCGTCTTCACCTGCAGCTTAGCCTTGTAGGCCTCGTTCTTGGCTGCGAGCATCTGTCGGCATTCCTCATCAAACCAGGGGTTTCTTGCTGGTGGGCGCGAGGAACTTAGCACACCAGTTGCGGCTTCGATATCCGATGCTGGTGGTATGGTGTTAATCAATAGGTTAAGGGATACGCGTTGCGCGAAGGTCTTGACGGTCTCTTCCGATTGCAGTCTTTCGACATTAATTTTTTTTACAGTATTTCTGGATTGTTGTGGCGTGGTGGATGTCCGCATTCTAACCTTGGCTGCCACAAGGTAGTTTTCCGAGTCGATGTGAACTCCTCGGAATGTTCGGACATCCAAAACACTGGATGCGTGCCTCTAGTCTATGGCAATGTGATGGGTTTGGTTGACTGCTCGTTGATCTGGAGACTGCGATGTCCCCTATGGATATCGAGGTGAGGAAACCCTGTGCTGGCTATAGTGGCATTTCGTTCCGTTGTCAATTAGTCAATTAGCCTAAGTCCGTTACCAGACGTGTTGTCGTGTGGGCTATGTTTTCCGACAGTACTGCTAAAGATGTCTTTTCTTCCAACCGTTGCGATAAAATCTCCCAGCACGATTTTGACATCTTACTTCGGTAGTCGCTCATAGGTTTGGTCAAGGAGCTCCTAGAAGCAGTCCTACGATATATCATCTTTTTCCTCCGTTGGGGCGTGAGCACATATAAGGCTTATGTTATCGAATTTGGCCTTGATGCGGATTGTTTCAATGCGTTCGCTAATGTCTTGGAAACATAAGACTTCTTGCCTAAGTCTGGCACTTATAACAAATCCGCATCCGAATAGCCGCTGTTTCTGCTCACCATAACACGATCCGTAGTAGATGTCACAGTTTTTTATCCTTTTTTTGCCCGGCCCATCCCATTGTTTTTCCTGAATGGCAGTAATGTCTGCTTTGTAGCAGTTTAGGGCTTCCGCTAGTTGTTCGCTTGCACCTCTCCTGTGTAATGTTCTCACATTTCAGTTGCAGATACCAACGTTGTTGTCCTATTTTCGTTAAGCTGGGTCGTCAACAATAAAATCAGTCCTTTCCGGGGCTATTGGTTGCTTCGTAACAAATTGTTGTTTTTTTTTTTAAATGAGTGGGTAGTTAACCCAGGGCACAACCCCCAACCTGGAGGGCTAGTTCCAATTTATTAGATACCTCTAGGATACGGGGCCATCAGTATCTACTACGGGATTGAGCGCTGCCGTTGGCCTTTCGGTTCATCCGCCACCATCTCTGTTCAAGGGGCCTGACTAACCCTTGAAATTCCTAGACAACCTGTTGTCCGAATATGTGGAAGCAGCTTCTTCTAGGTTCGCCTGGGACAGCATGCCGCGTATTCATTCCGTGCCATGAATTGTTGCCTGGTGTTGCTGTTTTGCTGTTTTTCGTCGTGCTATCAGCACTCGCGCTTATCGTTTAGCAAGTCAAATCCGGTTGGACGAGACCAGTACCCGATGGTTACCACATGGAGGTTAAAAATAAGCACATGACGTGTAGTTAGAGTTAATGCCACTAGGCATTGTCAAGGTAAAGCCAATCAGAAGTCTACAACACCCAGCCATCATATTAAAGTATCTACCGGTCGTTCTTTATCATCACACAATGTGCGGTATCAGTAGCTCTCAAATCGTTGTAGTTTTTTTAATTCTTAAATCTCTGATTTTATTTTTTTTTATTAAGTTTAACGAAAAATAAGAATACACGTATCGCTCATAGAGGCCAATTATGATTTTTCAAATGCGCCACTTCGTGTTTGGAACGACGATATAACCAAATTGACCGCCGTTGACGCCCATTTTAGGACGGAAAAAACATGTCTTCGGTTTTAAAATGTCAAAGTTACTCAATATTTACACATCGACATAAAAGATGGCGCCCCTATACATTATCTCATCTCCAGAACTAATAAAAAAAATTTCAAAAAGTTTAAAATGTGCCGCGGTGTAGTGGTAATGTGTTCGTCTGTTGAGTGGAAGGTTGCGCGTTCAATCCCAACCAAAATCCATTTCACTTTTATTTAAAAGAAATAACAGGTCGGTGTAATACCTAAAAGTATGCACACCATCTTGAATTTCTTCAAATTTAACGAACACAAGAAAAAGTGACTCCCTGAAGCTAGTTCGGACACCACCCATGGAGTTTAAGTCTCCACTACATCCAAAATCGTTCCTTTCCTCTCTTTCTTCCCCTTCTCTAACGCTCGTACTATGGTAACATATAAAAGGGTTTTCATAACCCCTTGAGTACGTGTAAATTATAAAAAAAAAAAAAAGTTTAACTGCGCTTTTAATTCTACTTACTCCTATCACTATAAACCAGAAAGTGTTACGGATCACCCTGTTAATCCATGCAGCATTCTCCATAAAATTCAATATTCCGGTTTGTTGCGTTGAAAAAAAGATACAAAAAAAGATACACAAAAAAATACAAAAAAAGATACTTTACCATTTCATTTACGATCGCCTTTTTAAAGACGCAAAACAACACAAACAAGCAAAACCCTTGAAAAGGGCTTCATGTTAACCGCAAATGCATTATGCATGTTTCCCAGATTTGCATTCCAAATTCCACCGACAATACCTGTTTGCTGGCCCAATTCCAGTCTCGATCTTAATCACGATCACTGATCCGCCAAACAAAACGCAGGTAAAACCTCCGGCGGAGGTGCTGAGTGGATTTTCTTTTCTTAATTGCCCTCTCATTAGCCAGGAGCGATTAATTATTTTTAGTAAAGGTGTCGATATCCTTTACGAAAAAAATTAATAAACACCCAATCCGAGCGATTTGTGTGTGTTTTCTAAAAATAATTCGCCCCGTACCTGTTCTGTTATTATTTTAAAAATACACTTTATCGTAGGATCACTTTCCCATACATTCTACAGCTGAGTCATATTCTGGAGAAGTGAATCTTCCGAAAGACCGTTTTACGTATTTTTTTTTTTGGGGAAATTTCGTAAGAAGGGTGGCCGTTGTGTGTGAGGGGGCGCGTGGGAGTGCGATTCACTAGCATATCGAAAATATTATTGTCCAGGCTATTTTGGATAAAATGCCGACTTATTTCACAATTCGTATAAAATTAGCAATCGGCTTAATCAGCTGTTAAAATAAAAGTGCTTCCCTGGTTGTGAGTAATAATGACGCTTGTATGGGTACATGTCGATGGAACTAATTTGTCTTAGTCATTGTGACGTTGCGCCATCGTATATGTGGGGTTATGGTACCTGCGGCAATTCATTCAAGTGTCAGCATTTCATCCGAGTCATTCATCAACTGGCTTTGGCTTCTCTGGATTGTCGTTTTGAGTGCGTACAACTTGATGCGATTACATGTGGTGATGCGTTTTGAGGCACAACATGAGCTAGGCTACGCTATTATGAGGGATTTCCATTGCAATTGGCACTTGAACTCATCGGCCTTCTACGACAATCCATCAGTGAATTTCACTTGCAGAGTAAATGCAAGTAATTCTGTAAAAATCAATCATTGCCACTCTGGTGAGTTGGCTAAAATTGTAAAACAGGTGGGATTTGTGTTTGATTTAAAAAAATTATTTTTTTTTTTGAAATGTCGAATATTTTCAAATTTTGAAATAATCAGGGTTTTTTTTTTTTAATTTTCATGTGTTGAGGTTAGGTTAGGTTGGTGGGTTGATGAGGCAGGCGGTGTTCGTCTTCCCTCAACACACTCAGGTCAATATAGGAGCATTGTGATGCCTGTTGGGGATCCACTTGTGTGGTTGGTTCCTTTATTTAACCCGTTGCTGTCCATTGTTATTAGACCCTTTCCAGCCATCTAGACGTTGTTGCAAACCTTAAAAAGATGGGGCAGAGGGATTTCGGATTGTTCCGTGAGGTCATGGAGAATGTATTTTCCAAAGGTTCTCATTCTTAATTGACTGAGGCTGAGGCCTGGGCAGTGTCACAGAAAGTATAGGGTATCCTCGTTTATTTATTCATCACTGCAGCCTCTCCAAAGATCCGTGAGGTCATGAAAAATAGAATTGACCAAAGGTTCTCATTCTGAATTTACTGCGGCCAGGGCAGTTTCACAGAAAGTGGAGGGTGTCCTGGTGAATTTCTTCTTCACCACAGTCTCTACAAAGATTTGTGGGGACAGGGAAAATGTATTTTCCCGAGGTTCTCATTTTTAATTTACTGAGGTTTGGGCAGAGGCACAGAAAGTCCAAAGAAAGTGGATACCTCTACAAAGATCCGTGAGGTCGTGGAAAAAGTATTTTCCCAAGGTTCTCATTCTTAATTGACGGAAGCTGAGCCATGGCACAGTGTATCCTCGTGTATTTCTTCATCACCACAGTCTCTACGAAGATTGCTGGGGTCATGGAAAAAATGTTTTCCCAAGGTTCTCATTCTTAATTGACTGAGGCTGAGGCCTGGGCAGTGTCACAGAAAGTGGAGGGAGGGTATCCTCCTATATTTCTTCATCACCACAGTCTCTACAAAGATCCGTGAGGTCATGGAATTTATCCAAGGCTCTCCTTCTTAATTGACTGAAACCAGAGCAGTGTCACAGATAGCGGAGTACCCTCCTGGTGAATTTCTTCATCACCACAGTCTCTACAAAGATTTGTGGGGTCATGGAAATATTATTTTGCAGAGGTTCTCGTTCTTAATTGACTGAAGCCAGAGCAGTGTCACAGAAAGTGGAGGGTGTCCTGGTAAATTTCTTCATCACCACAGTCTCTACAAAGATCCATGAGGTCATGGAGAAAGTGTTTTCCCAAGGTTCTCATTCTTAATTGACTGAGGCTGAGGCCTGGGCAGTGTCACAGAAAGTGGAGGGTGTCCTCGTGTATTTCCTCATCACCACAGCCTCTCCACAGATCCGTGAGGTCATCGCAAAGTGTTCGCCCAAGGTTCTCATTCTAAATTGACTGAAGCCAGGTCAATTTCACAGAAAGTGGAGGGTGTCCTGGTGAATTTCTTCTTCACCACAGTCTCTACAAAGATTTGTGGGGACAGGGAAAATGTATTTTCCCGAGATTCTCATTCTTAATTGACTAAGACCTGCGCAGTGGCACAGAAAGTGAAAAGAAACTGAAAGCCCCTACAAACATCCGTGAGGTCATGGGAAAAGTATTTTCCCAAGGTTCTCATTCTTAATTGACTGAGGCTGAGGACTGGGCAGTGTCACAGAAAGTGGAGGGTATCCCCCTATATTTCTTCATCACCACAGTATCTACAAAGATCCGTGAGGTCATGGAATTTACCCAAGGCTCTCATTTTTGATTGACTGAAGCCAGAGCAGTGTCACAGATAGTGGAGTACCCTCCTGGTGAATTTCTTCATCACCACAGTCTCTATAAAGATTGCTGGGATCATGGAAATATTATTTTGCAGAGGTTCTCATTCTTAATTGACTGAAGCCAGCGCAGTGTCACAGAAAGTGGAGGGTGCCCTCGTGGATATCTTCATCACCGCAGCCTCAACAAAGGTTTCAGTTTGTGGCTTTTAAGTGTCGAAACAGATTTCCTGTTTCTTTAAAGTAATTTTTGGGATCTGGCTTTATCATACCATGGCCACATCCTTTAAGATGTTTTACAGATGGGGAGAGAGTTCCATATATTTTTAGCAATATTCAGTGTTTACGGCGGTTCAACAGACTGGTCTGCTGGATAAATGCTTGAGGCAGATCCTTTTCTCGCCAGTTCATCAGCAATTTTATTGCCCTGTATGCCCCTGTATCCGGGAACCACGCAGAGCTTTACATTATGTTGGACGCTGCTTTACATTATGTTGGACTTCACGGCAACGCCTCACAAGCTAAGATTTTATTTCGAAAAACAGAGATTGCTTTTATTGCAGCCTGACTGTCAATGTAAATGGTTACATCATCTGGTGGTATCGCCAACATTGAGGTCGCTTTGGCTGCATCTGCTTCTGCAAATATCTCAGCTTGCTATAGACTGCTGTGCTAAGGGAGACTAAAAGTGCTGTTTAGCTTTAATTATTTTGAAAACACTTCAAGTCCTTTTTTTATGATCACCAGTGTAGATGGCTATGGTTTCGATGCCCAGTTCGTTCCTCTCCCACTCTTTTCCACTTGGAAAGATGCTGGAGAATAGTCTTTGAAAGTCAAGGCGAGGCACTATGTTTTTAGATGATACATCTGAGCCCAGAAATCCGTTTAGATTTGAGCGTATCCTCCTCAGTTCATATTCCAGCAGTTGACCTGGCTGATTCGTAGAGCACTTTTAGCTGCAGATTCCTGCATGTAAAGTTCTAGAGGTAGCGGGTTAAGGATTGTTTCCAGATCCGCCCATGGTGTGGTTCTCATTGCGCTAGTAGCGCCCACGTATTCTTTGTTACTTTGAAATATTTTACAGATGGGTGACTTTATTTATTGATTGCCACCAGACAAGTCCCCAATAAGTTAATATAGGTCTAACAATGCCCGTGTACATCCATTTCCTGTGCATAATACTCATTTCGATACGTTTAAAATGATTATCTAGGTACCTACTGTAGATACGTGCGTTTGTAGACAGAGATGGCGGTTCAGCATGAACACAATCAGCGCTTATTTGCCTTTTTGTTTCCAGGACTCGTGTGCCCTTTTTTATGATTGTTGCGGATGTGATACAGGCGGTTTCTAGACCCAGCCTGTTAGGTTTAGAAAACTGCTGAGATATTGTATCCCTTGGTTGGTTTAAATTACGCAATCTGGCTCTTGTTAGTGCCCGACATTTGCAGATGAAATTGGAGAAAGTTTCTGTGATCTGTGTACCCACAACTGTTGGAGGTTTCGTCGCATGGTCTCCAATTGGCCAGTGCCCTGTGACTATCTATGATCTGTGTACCCAAAACTGTGGCATTGGAAGTTTCTTCGCACGGTCTCCAATTGGCCAGTGCCCTGTGACTATCGCCGTAATTCTTGCGATATGTGGGCGGGTTCCATTCAGTAGGTCGTTTGATCTGTTCTTGTCGTAGGAACGCCATTTCCTCCTCTTAACCTTCTCCATTTAAAATCGACCTTCATGAAGAATGAGTTGATTTGTCACGTAACCGCACCTAGCGGGATACGGACCATTTGCCACAAGTGAGCCGCGAAGAGCTGAGCCTTGGCTGGCCAGCTCGTCTGCACGCTCGTTTCTTCAATGTCGCTGTGCCCTGGAACTCAGAGAAGTGTAACCCCAAAGCGTTCGTCAGGGTGGGCAAATTCGTTCCGGCATTCCTGTACCAGTTCGGAGGATATGGTAGTCGAGTTGATGGCCTTTTTATCCGCATGGCTATTTGTGAGAATAGAAATATTTTGCTCTTCCGTAGTGTCACGCCCCAGTAGCATGCAAGACTCTCGCATAGCGAGTAGTTCTACCTGCAGTACGCTGGTAAAATCTCCGGTAGGCGGTACAAAATTGATATTTTCGGTGATTCCGAGTACACTCCGGATCTCACACCACAGTTCATCTTAAATCCGTCGGTGTGAACGATCGTGTGGCAATCACATACTAATTCGTTTCTCTTCCACTGAGCTCTGGTAGAAAAGCTTAAGTGGAAGCCTTTTTAGAAGCTTAGAATAGGTGTAAGGTAGTCTGAGGGAAAGGTGCCAGTTTGGTGACGAGTTGAAGATATTACTGTGGCCATATGGCCTTGCAGTCCTGCATCCAGATTAATTCTGGGATACGCGTTGCGCGAAGGAGGTCTTTGCCACAGTATTTCTGGATTGTTTTGGCGTGGTGGATATTCGCATTCTTACTTTGGATGCAACAAGGTAGTGGTCCGAGTCGATGTTAACTCCTCGGAATCCAAATATTGGATACGCGCCTCTTGTCTATCGTAATGCGATACATTTGGTTGACCGTTCGTTGATCTGGAGACCACCATGCCCCCTTATGGATATCGGGGTGAGAAAACCATGTGCTGACTGTAGTGGCATTTCGTTTCATTGCGAAGTCACTAAGCCTAAGTCCTTTACCAGACGTGTTGTTGTGTTGGCTATGTTTTCCGGCAATACTGGTAAAGATGTCTTCTCCTCCTGCCTTTGCGTATAGACCTTCCAGTAGGATTTTTACATCGTACTTTGGTTGTCGCTCATAGTTTTTTTTCAAGAAGCTCGTAGGAGCAATCGTTAGCTTTATCATAATTTTTTTCCCGTGGGGACGTTGAGCGCATATAAGGCTTATGTAGGCGCATGCGGCCTTGATGCGGAGTGTAATATGCATACTCTTATGTATGAGAAACAAAAGACTTCTTGCCTAAGTCTGGCACTTATTACAAATCCGCATCCGAATAGTCCCTGTTTCTGCTCACTATAACATGGTCCGTAGTAGATGTCACAGTTTTTCATCCCCTTTTTGCCCAGCCCATCCCATCGTATTTCCTGGATGGCAGTAATGTCTGCTCTGTAGCATTTTAGGGCTTCCGCTTGTTGTTCGGTTGCACCTCTCTTGTTGAATGTTCTCACATTTCAGCTGCAAATACGGACGTCGTTGTCCTTTTTTCGTTTAGTTGGGTTGCCAACAATAAAATCAGTACTTTCCGACGATAATGATTGCTTCCTAACAATGGTTTTTTAAATGCGTTGGTAGTTAATCCAAAGCACAAGCCCCAACCTGGAGGAACAGTTCCCAGTTATTAGATACTCCTAGGACAAGGTGCCATCAGTATCCACTACGGAATTGAGAGCTGCCTTTTGGGTTAAAAGGTGTTCTAGGTATGATAATATAAAAACGCTCATTTCAACCATGTTTAACAAAGAACGTGTAAGGGTTAAACTTGCAATTAATTGCAAATATTAACACATTTGCTGATAATCACACAAATTGTGATTCATTCGAAATTCGATTGCCGCATTTTGTAAAACTTACAACAGACTTTTTTTTTTGCGATATACAAATAAACAGTCACCTAATCACATTCCATTTAAATGACTGAAAACAACCAATGCCACACAGATGACCCCCCAACGACCCCAATCTCTGTGATATTAGCTAGTAATCTCAATAGCTATCTCTGTCCTAGCTTTAGTATCACCACTTACGACGCCAAATCTCCAATTAGCAATCCCAAAATCTTGTTTCTTTAGTGGTATTGCTTCCAATCAATCATCCATTTGTTTATTCGTTTGCTTATGCGTCAATATGCAAATTGAAGAACGTAAACCCATTCTTGGAATTTTTTGAACTAATCATCTCAGTAATTGCCCGGCGGGGTCCATTCGATTGTATTTACATATTTGTACCCGGCCAGCAAGAACGTGGGTTCTAAGCACGCTCTGTAATTATCTCGTCGAAATTCATGCACGATAATAAGAAAAAAAAAGTTTTATTTATGTGATGCATCCCATATGGGAGGTTATTGAATTTCCATTCCATGAAATAAAAAAAAAAAAAAAAAAAACTACACACCCATGAAGTACATTCCCATGTAACGAGTTCAAGATGTGCGCCAACAAAACAATTCGTGTAAGAGAAAGCAAACATCGATGAAAGAACTCCCAACTGAAATCGCAGCCCAAAACAACAACACAATTCATGAAAAAAAAAAATGTCGAAAGTACAAATAGCGTTTTCGACCAAATGACCATATTCGACAGTGTACCGCTGCTGTGAATGCAATGTAACACTCTTTAGCTAAACAAACAAAACTTCTTAAGCAAACAAATAAAGTTGAATCAACAAGAGAAATATTGTTTCTGATTGAGAGTAGGAAATGCATTCTGGATTCTTAATGCAGACAAGACAATACTGGTGCTCGCTAAAAGGAAATGGAAAAGGGAATTAAGTACACGACGCCCGCCGCGAGCTGCGCGCCAGCCGCCATTAAGGCTCTTGACAGTTCGTAATTTAAATTTTAAGTAAACGAGTGCGTTGTTCGTAATCGAGTGCAATTGTCAAAACTAGACTACGGTCGCCGCTGTACTGGCATGGAGTTGGGGCTTAGTTTTGATCTACTAACCTATCCCCCAGTCCGAAGCAGTAGAATGCAATCAGATGGAATGTTTGGATACTGGGTATGTCAGACACATTATGTAGGGTGCGCCATAATTTATTTAGATATGTGAATATTGAATAGCTGAAGAAAAAAAAAACAACAACACCGATGTTGTTCTATCTAATTTGGTTCTTTACAATTTATTTGGACTAGCTTTTGAAATCAAGTGGTCGCCACTGTTCCAAAAGATGAAACATTTATCGGTTTTCGAATTCCGATCGATGAATAAGAATTTTAAATGACCTCACGGTCAACATGATCCCTTAAATTAAGCTAGTATGCGGCAATCTAATGAAATCAAAATAAAATATCGTTTGTAGGGAACCGCATTACTTGAGAATGGCTGCACCGAGTTCTCTTATATTTTTACTTGAAATGTTTGCCATAAATACGGTGACCATTCGTCGTTTTATTTTTTATTTATTTATTTATAAAGGGTTTTTCAATAAGAGCGCTACAAAAGTTTTTTTTAAAATAAAACAAAAACAGTTTTGGATATCAATGAAATTCTTTATTCCTGTGAAAGTACGTTCGATGCCATTATGTATGGAACTCGATTTCTCTTGCATGGCCACCACGGGCTTGCTTGCAGAAGTCCAGACGCTGAATTCAATTTTCGACGGTTTTCAAGCATAAATCGGCCGATACTGCTGCAATTTCACGTTCGATATTCGTAAGAAGTTCATCAACCGTCGCTGGCTTGTTGGCATAGACCATAGACTTGACGTAGCCCCACAGGGAATAGTCTAACAGCGTCAAATCGCACGACCGAGGCGGCCAAGCGACCGGTCCATTTCGTGAGATAACACGTTCTCCAAACTTGGTTTCCAATAAATTTATTGTGGCATTCGCTGTGTGGCTTGTGGCGCCGTCCTGTTGAAACCACATGTCCTCCAAGTCCATATCATCCAATTGGGGCCAAAAATATTCGGTTATCATTGAACGGTAGCGATTCCCATTCACAGTAACGTGCCGGTCTTGATCATCACGGAAGAAGTACGGCCCAATGACGCCGCCGGCCCATAAACCACACCAAACCGTAATTTTTTCGGGATGCAATGATGACTCATGGAGTACGTGTGGATAGCTGCCTGACCAATACCTCATTTTTTGTTTATTGACGAAGCCATTCAGCCAGAAGTGAGCCTCATCGCTGAAGATGATTTTTCGATGAAAATCCGAATCATTTTCAAGTTGTTGCTCAGCCCAATTCACGAACATGCGACGCTTCTGGTGGTCAAGCGGCTTCAGTTCTTGCGTCAATTTAATCTTGTAAGGATGTAAGCCGAGACGTCACAGAGATGCCCAACGCTTGAGAACGACGTGTGAGAGACACATTTGGGCTTTCTTCAACTGAAGCCTCAGCTGCAGCAATATTCTCGACACTACGGGCACTTTTTTGTCACACTGGCACGGGAACATTTTGTGCTGTGCCTGTGGATTCAAATTTTTCCACTAGACGCTCAATTGTTGATCTGCTAGGACGATTATGACGACCATAAATTGGACGTAGCGCTCTTAACGTTGAGGCCACTGGCTCCGAATTTCGGTTGTAAATTTTAATAATTTCGACTCGTTGTTGGATCGTATGTCTTTCCATCAGGAAATGGCAAACCTTACTGAAGAGAAATGTCAAAAGAGCGGCAAGAAATATGGCGTCGATTGCTGTCTCTGTCACTCAACTTTTGTACCGTCCCTGTTGAAAAACCCGATACATTCATTTCAAAAATTGATAACTGGATCTGCTGATAACATATATAGGGTTATCGGGAATTCTTAATTCCTTGGAATTTTCCTAATTCAGCAATGTAAACTGATTGCTGAATAGGAAAAATTACGATGAAACCCTAATAGTTTAAGGTTTTGTTTAATAAGACATTCTTACTTCCTTTAGTGGTGCTACAGCCCGGAATGCACCTAAGCCTCCACCAACACGGCTCTCTAAATAGCCCGGTCCTAAGCTTACTACCTCCAGTTGCGCACTTCAAGTTGGTTGAGGTCGGTTTCTATTTGTGCGCGCCATTTAAGGCGAGGTTTTCCTCTACTGGTTGGGAATCGAAGACTCTGCGAGACGAAGTATTGGTGTCCATTTGTTCCACATATCCTAGCGATCTTAAACGTCCAATGCGAAGCTTTTTCTTGTGCGCGCCATTTAAGGCGAGGTTTTCCTCTACTGCGTCCGAAATCTGGCTGGGAATCGAAGACTATGCGAGCCGGACTATTGGTGTGCATTCGTTCTACATATCCAGCGACCTTAACGTCCAATGCGGAGTTTTTTCTTTTGCCCGACACTTAAGACGAGGTCTACCTCTACTGCGTCCGACGTATGGCTCGGAATCGAAGACTCTGCGAGACGAAGTATTGGTGTCCATTTGTTCCACATATCCTAGCGATCTTAAACGTCCAACGCGGAGTTTTTTCTTATGCGCGCCATTTAAGGCGAGGTTTTCCTCTACTGCGTCCGACATCTGGCTGGGAATCGAAGACTATGCGATCCGGACAATTGGTGTCCATTCGTTCTACATATCCAGCGACCTTAACGTCCACTGCGGAGTTTTTTCTTGTTCGCGGCACTTAAGACGAGGTCTTCCTCTACTGCGTCCGACGTCTGGCTGGGAATCGAAGACTCTGCAAGACGAAGTATTGGTGTCCATTTGTTCCACATATCCTAGCGATCTTAAACGTCCAACGCGGAGTTTTTTGACCAGGGGAATGTCGCTGTGTAGCTCGTATAATTCTTATTTGAATGCTCGTCTCCATAGCCCGTCATCGCAAACGGGACCGAAGATTTTTCGAAGAATTTTCCTCTCAAATCGACGTAGGATTTCTCCATCCACTTTTGAGACGGTCCATGCTTCAGCGCCGTAGAGCAGGACTAGCATGATCTGTCCATGATAAAGTTCTGTCCAATTCGTCGATGTTGTGTGTCCTTTCGTGTTGACAGCATGTACAGGGTGTCCGCCGGGAAGGTATACTTCTTTGTTTTTCCGCCATTTTCGTAAACATTAGTCTTTGACAGTTCATATTTGGCAGTCGTGAAGTAGACACGTGGCAAATTTATTATGGAAAAATATTCGATAAACCAAAGTTTAAAAAAAAAATTTATCAAAATTAATCATCGATTACTGTGACGATGAGAAAGTTACGTGAAATTTTTGGAAGAAACAACGTCCCAACAAAACACACTATATATCGTGTAGTGAATAATTTCTAAGAAAGAGTTTCTGTAGGTGATAGGCCCAAGCATGGACCACAGCGTACTGCAATATCGGCTGAAAACATTACTGCTGCTCAAAAAGGTGTTCAAAACAATCCATCAATCTCAATTCGACGCCGTGCTCAGGAGCTTGGTCTTCAAAGGATAATTTTGGCCAAAATTTTGCACAAGGATTTGCATTTGTTTCCACTTAAGATTCAGTTGACAAAAGGGGGCTTTTTCCACAAGACCATTTACACCGCGGTTCATATGCTAATAGGATGTTACAGCTAGCCCATGACAACCCCGATTTTCATGAAAAAATCATAATGAGTGACGAGGCACATTTTCATTTGAATGGATATGTGAATGAACAGAATAGTCGGTTGTGGGCAATGGCAAACCCTCTAATTATTCATCAGTCACCTTTGCATGAATTAAAAATTACAGTATGGTGTGCGATTTGGTCAGGAGGAATCATTGGACCTTACTTATTTGAAAATGAAAACGGCGTAACGGCAACTGTGAATGGGGAGCGATATCGTGATGTAATTGAAAACTTTTTAACCCCACAACTGCAGGCTTTTGGCTTGATTAACATGTGCTATCAATTGATTAACATGTGGTCGGTGCCACATCACATACAGTCAGGATAACAGTGGAATTACTGCGACACCTCTTTCCACAACAAGTTATTTCAAGAAATGGTGATGTTGATTGACCTCCACGGTCGCCTGATTTGACTGCCCAGGACTTCTATTTGTGGGGATATGTGTAAAGTAAGATTTATGTAAAAAAAAAAACCAGAAACACTTGAGCAACTCCAACAAAATATTCGTGATGAAATTAATGAAAAACCGCGTGAAATGTGTGAGAATTTAATGAAAAATGTGCTCGCATATGTGAGACTAACAGAGGCGGACATCTGCCTGATATTGTATTCCATACATAATTGCTGACATTATATAAAAATTTTATCAATATAAAATCCATTCTCCTTATATATACACTCCCGGCGGACACCCTGTACTTTGTCTTTCCCTCATTTACTGCTAAACTCATTTTTGCCACTTCCTTCTCTATCCTAGCGAATGTGGCTATGACATCACGTTGGGTCCTACCAATGATGTCACTATCGTCGGCGTATTCTAGTAGTTGCACAGATTTTTGGAAAATTGTGCCTCTGGTGTTGGCTCAGGAGTTTTGCACAATCCTTGCCTAAATCCTTTTTTGGTATCGAATGTGTCGGTGAGTTCGTTTCCGACCCTGATGGAGCAGCGAGAATTCTCCATCGTCATCCTACACAAACATACGAGTTTGTGCGGTATACCAAAACTAGACATGGCTCTGTATAGTTCGTCTTTGTTCGGCTTTGAAATCGATGATTAGGTGGTGGGTTTCGATTTGGACTTCTAGCGTTTTTTTTTTCAGGATCTGCCAAAGTGAAAAAATTTGATCAGTTGTGGACGTTCCTGGCCTCAAACCACACTGATTAGGGCCGATTAGGTTGTTGGTAAACGGTTTCGGGCGTTGACATATTACGGCAGATGGGATCTTATAGGCGATGTTATGGAGAGAGGGTCTCCATTTTTGTGGATCAGGCAAACGATGTTGAGGTTCCATTCTTCAGGCATAATTTCATCCGACCAGATTTGGCTTATGAATTCGTGGATGTTGCCAAAGAGTATAGAACTGCATAGAATACGAAAATATTGCTGCCGTTTCAGACGCGGGCAGTAACTGCGAAGGGGAATTTCGTCGATCCTATTCGTCGGCTATGCTGTTGTTTGATGATGGGGAAGCAATGTAAAATCTGGGGTATCAACATCAGTACCCCACATCGAAAATGTTCGCAATCTGTGTAGCTGTTACTTGATGTTACTTACTAAGTCATCTCCTTCGGCTTTATAAAGCTCAGCAGGAAGGCCGTCATTTCTGGCAGCTCTATAAAGCTGGAATTTAGATATTGCTGTCCTCACCTCACTCAGTTCGGTTGGTTGGCAGTTTACGCGGACGTTGCCAACATTGAATGGTTCGTCCTGCCTGACAGCGGAATGTTGTTCGTCATCGCCGTTAAACAGTCTGCGGAAGTGGTTCTTCCATATTCTCAGCATCGACTGTGTCTCAACGACGATATTTCCTTATTCATCTCGACAAGATTCTGTTCGAGCGTTGTATCCTTGGCTCGGACGTTTTATACTTTGATAAAACTTGCGAACATCGTTCCTAAAGTGGCATCTCTCTATGTCCTCAATCGCGTGCTTTTCTTGGTCTCTTTTCTTCTTTCTGAAAAGCCGGTGTTCTTTCCTTCTTCTTTGACTAAAGAGCTTAATGGCAGGTCTCGACTTCACCTGTAGCTAAGCCGTGTATGGATAGTTCTTGGCTGTGAACATCTGTCGGCATTCCTCATCAAACCAGGGGTTTCTTGCTGGTGGGCTCGAGAAACCAAGCACATCCGTTGCGGCTGATCTAATGGCCTGTTGTCATCGTTGATCTTCGACATTCGATGTGGTAACTGATCGAGAGGTTAAGGGATACGCATTGCACGAATGCCTTGGCGGTCTCTTGCGATTGCAATCTTTCGACATAAAATTTTTTCACAGTATTTGTGGATTCTTGTGACGTCATTATTATCTTCATTCTTACCTTTCCCCCAACAAGGTAGTGGTCCGAGTCGATGTTATCTCCTCAGAAGTTTCAGACATCCAAAATACTGGATGCGTGCCTCTTGTCTATGGCATTGTCATACGTTTTTAGGTGAGGAAACCGTGTGCTGGCTACAGTGGCATTTCGTGCCGCAGCGGAGTCTATTAGCCTAACTCCGATACCAGACGTATTGTCGTGTAATCTATTTTTTCCGATAATACGGCTAAAGATGTCTTCTCTTACGAACTTTGCAATAAAATCTCCGAGTACGATTTTAACATCGTACTTCAGTAGTCGGTCATAGATTTTGCCAAGAAGCTCATAGAACCAATCTTTAGCTATTTCGTCTTTTTCCTCGTTGGGGGCGTGAGTGCATACAAGGCTTCTGTATGGCGAATTTGGCCTTGATCTAAATTTTTACAATGCGTTCGCTTATGTCACGGAAACATAAGACCTTTTGCTTATGTCTGCAACTTATAACAAATCCGCATTCGAATGGTCGCTGTTTCTGCTTACTACGGTCCGTAGTAGATGTCACAGTTTTTCATCCTCTTTTTGCCCGGCCTTTGCCGTAGTAATTCCTGGATGGCAGTAATGTCTACTTTGTACCAGTTTAGGGCTCTTATCTCTTTTTTTTAATGTTCTCACATTCCAGGTGCAGAACGTTTTTGTCTTATTTTCGTTTAGCAGGGTCGTCAACAATAACGTCAGTCCTTTCCGAAGCTATTGGTTGCTTCGTAACATGTGGTTTTTTTAACCCAAAGCACAACCCTCAACCTTAGGGGCCAGTTAAGATTTACTAGATACCCCTTAGACACAGGGTCATCAGTATCCACTACGGGATTGAGCGCTGACGTTGGCCTTTCGCTTCATCCGTCACCAATTCTGAAATTCCTAGACAACATGTTGTCCGAATATGTCGAAGCAGTTTGTCTAGGTTCGCCTGCAACAGCAGGCCTTGAATTCAATCCGTGTCATTCTGACCTGGCTGTTTATAGTGTTGCTGTTATTCGTCTTGATATCGACCCTCGCACTTATCGTTTAGCTAGTAAATCCCGATTGGATGAGACTAGTACACGATGGTTACCAATTGGAGGTTAAAAATAAGCTCTTGATGTTTGGTCAGAGTTACAACCACTGGGCACTGCCAAGTTAAGGCGCATCAGAGTCTTCCCCCGTTCTACAACACCCAACCATATAAAGGGTTGAAAAATCCGTAGATGACCATCTAACTCATGCAAAAACTCGCAAATATTGATCACCACATCTGTTTGTCATTCGTTCTTACAAAAAATGTTCAGAGAAACATAACTCAGAACCTATTAAGAACCACAACGTAGGTAATTTATTTGATAAATCGCGACACATTATTTTTTTTTTGTTTTTTTTTTGGATTTCTGTTAACTTTTTGTTTTCAAAATAAATTGTTAATTAAGCATATAAACCTAAAAATAAACCACAACACGGAAAGTTTTAAGAGAACTTAATTTTGGCACACGGATGAAAACAAGAGGACCAGCCTCTGACTAGTTTTTATTTAAATTGAATACTAAATCATGTTTCCTTTGAACTTGTGTCTTAATATAATTTTTTTTTTCGTTTGTCTATTTTGGAATGAACTTTTATTTAAGGGTGGGCATTAAATTTTTAAACTAAAATTGTTTCAGCGCGCCTTGAGGTTTGGATTTGATGTCGATGTTGATGTACCTCTTCATTAAAATTAATGGCAGCTATGTATTTTTTTTTATTGTTTGAGAAGACTATTCATCTGGCAATTTGCTTCCTGTAATTTTGCTATTTGGTCTGTCGATTTACTACATTTGGTTGATTGACGGATTATTTGACTTTGACACAAATTCGGGGACAATCACTGGATGACAGAGTGGAAATCTGTGTCGGAAATGATGTCGCAATTATGAAATTTTCTCCGAATAACTCCATTTGTCTGATGAAAATGTGACTCTTCGATTCTTACTTACTTAATCCGAGTCAAGATGTCTGTATAGAATTTGAAGATATCTTCCTAAATCCGCATTCCAGCAGTTAGCTGACTGATTTGCAGAGACTTTTTAGCTGCAGATTTCTGCATGTATCGGTAAAGGGGAATAGTTCGGCGTTGGTTCGTAAGTCTACAGGTCATAGTTCCAGAATAAATTTTATACCCACCTAGATGGGTTATAAGCCCAAAAAACAGCCGTGTGGTTATTTCAACAGTACCTGGCTTCAAAGGAATTAAACTCCCTTTTTGTAGTTATTACCTCTCAGGGAACTTCGTTGCTAAGCTAACGTATGGTATGTCCAGTCATCGGGTAGGTACTTATTTCGACAGCACCTGGCTTCAAAAGATTTCAACACCCTCTTCGTAGTCAGTTCCTCTGAATGAACTAGGCTAGGCTTAGGTGGGCTATGTCCAGTCATCTGGTAGGCACTTATTTCGACAGTACCTGCCTTCAAAGAATTTCAACTCCCTCTTCGTAGTCAGTTCCTCTAAGGGAACTTCGTTACTAACTTATGTAGGGTATGTCCAGTCATCGCGTAGGTACTTATTTCGACAGTACCTGGCTTCAAAAGATTTCAACACCTTCTCCGTAGTCAGTTGCTCTGAGGGAACTAGGATAGGCTTAGGTCGGCTATGACCAGTCATCTGGTAGGCACTTATTTCGACAGGAAAGGTCGGGAAAGCATTTCAACTCCCTCTTCGTATTCAGTTCCTCTCAGGGAACCTTGTGGGGTATGTCCAGTCGTATGGTAGGTTACTTATTTCGACAGTACCTGGTTTCAAAGGATTTCAACTTTCTCTTTTGTTTTGCCAGTTCCTCTCACGAAAATTCGTCTCCCGCTAAGAGTATGTCTATTCATCTGGTAGGTACAGTATCCTTGATCAACAGTAACTTTGTGGCGCGCTTAGCAGACTCAAATGATTGTAAGTCCCTATCCCTTGTCAGTCCCGCTCACGCTTTTTCGTTTATTCACTTGGGGAGTGTCTATGTGGATGGCTTTCTTAATCAAAAGTATCTGGATGTCCAGCGGGATCTAATGATTTCAACATCCTCTCAATCATCAATCGCATTCAACCAATTTCATTTCCACATGTAGGTTAGGTCCAGTCTGACAATCGCTTGTGTTGACAGTATTCTTGACTTGGATGGACCAGTTTGTGGGTTCGCAAAACTTAAAATAAATTTGGCATACCACCCAATAATTTGAGGGCAATCCCAACGATAATAAGGCAAAAGCCTAGAGAAAACAACCTGCACATCTTAAGCAAAGTAAATTTTTTTTTAAATTCTGGTTGAAAAATAAAGCCTTGCTTAAGTAAAAGCCCGATATCGCTGTTTCAATGCGTTTCAGACATTACCGTTTCTAGTTTTAATATTATTCTAACATTCACCCAATAACTTTCACGACTTGTTAACTTAAATCCGGAATTTTAATTCAAACCCTAAATTTTTTTTTTCATCTTTTCAGGCCAATATAAGTCAACTGGAATACGCGACGAAATACAATGAATATTTGGATCGTGTTCGACAACGCAACCTTCGAGAATCACAAGAATTCAATAACATACCCGACCAATATGACTTTGAAGACTCAAACTCATCCCTAACCATGATAACTATTCCACACAACTCATCCGAAGCAAGACAATATCGACAAAGACGATCACCAAGCAAGGAGAAGACATCCCCAAATCGGACAATCCTCCTCCGATTTCCCCTCAATATCGACAGTCAACTAGAAGCCGCCGACATCGAAGAGGCAAACATTCGTTTGCTCCTAATCACCAGCCCGTCCTTAGCTGCATCCAGTCGTGGAAAGCAACGACACCAAAACCGCGGTACCAATCGAAAATCTCCCTTAAACGATCTCGATCCGAAGAACTCGAATACGACGGTGAAACAACCAAAACGCAAGTATCCCGATAAGCCGCAAAAGCACATTCTCAACATGAAGGTATACCAACTGCTGGAGCCGAAGGGAAGGGTCTGGATTGATGGTCTGAAAATCGAAATACAAATTGATCGCAAGAAAATGGATGAAACGAACAGTCAATGGCTGCAGTTCGACGTGACAAAAGCCGTCGAGGGTTGGTTGGTGAATAAACAGCGAAATTTGGGTCTGGAAATTCAATGTGACAATTGCTTTCGCAATGGTGCCAGAATAATTGACGATCTTTCCGGCGACAGTGAAGAAGACAACAGCAGCCCTGACGAGTACGATCTGACTCCGGTGTTGAATATAATCGGCCGGCTGGGTACACATCGTGAAAAGCGCTCAAAGCATTACCACAACCAGATGACAGAGAAACCCAAACGACGGCTTCGCAAAAGCAATTGCTACAAGGATAACCAGAGGTGTTGTCGTCACACAATGGAAGTAGTCTTCAAGGAGATCAAAGGTTTTGAATTCATCATTCAACCAAAGGTATTCGATGCGGGCTATTGTCGAGGACGCTGTCCGCCACGTTACAATCCCGCACATCATCACGCTCTGCTGCAGAGTCTCATCTGGAAGCAGGATCGAACAAAAGTGCCGCGGCCATGTTGCGCCCCCTCCAAACTAATCGAACTCGAAGTATTACATGTCGACGAGAAGGACAATGAAAAGCTGAAAATCTCCACATGGACTGATATGCGAGTCTTGGAATGTGCGTGTTCGTAGTCGTTCATAATTTCCAATAAAAACTAAAAATTTGTTTTCAATATTTTTTTTTTTTTTAAACTATTTAATTGTTTTGTTAATTATTTTCCGTCCTTTAGTTGTTATACATAATCACAATCATGTTGCCTCTGTTTAGCAGCATCTGTGTTGCAAATCATCTATTTTTTAATTAAATTAATAAATTTAGTATAAGTTGTCTAAAAAAAAAAAAAAATACCGCAATAAATATATTTGTAGATGTGTTATAAGTCTTGCTCATTCCTATGTGTCTACAACATCAAGGCGTATGCCAAAGAAGCAGATTAAAAAAAATTGAAAACTCAAAATATTTACCATTTAAAAAAAAAATTAAATAAATAAATTAAATTTAAAATAATTTTGAATGTTAGCTTGTTGTATAGTTTTACTTAATATTGTTTTAGAAAATAACTTTGGCAACTTCCGATGTATAGAAATAAAATTTAAAATGTACTCACACAAGACGGACATCTTGAATTCAAATTTAAATGGCGACATTTTTATGAATTGATCCGCAAAATAGTTAACAAGTTAAATTTAAGCTAAAATGCATTTCTTTTGAAATAAAAATAAAGGAACAAAAATAAAATGCAAGATTTCGATTTTGCATTTTCATTGGAGAGCACGTTTTGTTTTCTTTTGCATCCGAATATTCTTGCAGATATTTTCTCTAAAGGGTGACAAGATTGCAATGATAATTTTGTCAAATTTTGTCAGCAGCTATCAAAGTTATAAATCGCATCGAGTTGTCAAAATATTCAGTAAGATTTGCCAATTCATCATGAAACTTTTGCCAATTGTTACAACTCATCAGCTGTCAAAGTTATCGATTGCATCGAGCTGTCAAAATATTCAGTAAGGTTTGCCATTTCATCATGCACCGTTTCATGCTTGCCATTGACCAGATAGCAATGACACTTTTGCCAATTGCTGCAACTCAGCAGCTGTCAAATTTATCAATTGCATCGAGCTGTTCAAATAGTCAGTTAGGTTTGAACGCTTCACAGTGGTCAACATATTCGGACAACAGATTGTCTAGGAATTTCAAGACTTAGTCAGGCCCCTTGAACAGAGCTGGTGGCGGATGAACCGAAAACCCAACGGCAGCGCTCAATCCTGTAGTGGATACTGATGGCCCCGTGTCCTAGGGGCATCTAATAAATTGGAACTGGCCCTCCAGGTTGGGGGTTGTGCTGTGGGTTAACTACCCAACCATTTAAAAAAACCATTGTTACGAAGCAACCAATAGAATCGGAAAGGACTGATTTTATTGTTGACGACACGGCTAAACGACAAAAGGAAAACGACGTTCGAATCTGCACCTGGAATGTGAGAACATTAAACTGCAGAGGTGTAAGCGAACAACAAACGGAAGCCCTAAACTGCTACAAAGCAGACATTACTGCCATCCAGGAAATACGATGGGATGGGCAAAGAGAGGATGAAAAACTGTAACATCTACTACGGACCGTGTTATAGTGAGCAGAAACAGCGACTATTCGGATGCGGATTTGTTATTAGTGCCAGACTTAGGCAAGAAGTCTTATGTTTCCAAGATATTAGCGAACACATTGTAACAATCCGCATCAAGGCCGAATTCTCAAACATAAGCCTTATATGCGCTCACGCCCTAACGGAGGAAAAAGATGATATATCGTAGGTATGCTTCTAGGAGCTCCTTCACCAAACCTATGAGCGACAACCGAAGTACGATGTTAAAATCGCGCTGGGAGATTTTAACCAAAGGGTAGGAAGAGAAGACATCTTTAGCAGTATTGTTGGAAAACATAGCCTACACGACAACACGTCTGGTAATGGACTTAGGCTAACTGACTTCGCTACGGAACGAAATGCCACTATAGCCAGCTCACGGTTTCCTCACCTCGATATCCATAAGGGGACATGGCGGTCTCCAGATCAACGAACTGTCAACCAAATTGATCACATAGAGACAGACAAGAGGCACGTATCCAGTATTTTGGATGTCCGAACATTCCGAAGAGCTTACATCGACTCGGACCACTACCTTGTTGCAGCCAATGTTAGAATGCGGATATCCACCAAGGCACAACAATCCAGAAATACTGTTAAAAAAATTTAATGTCGAATGACTGCGATCGCAAGAGACCGCCAGGACCTTCGCGCAACGCGTATTCCTAATCCACTCGATTAACACCATACCACCAGCATCGGATGTCGAAGAACAATGGCAACGATGCCAGCAAGCCATTAGATCAGCCGCATCTGATGTGTTAGGTTTCTCGCGCCAGCTAGAAACCCCTGATTTGATGAGGAATGCCGACAGCTGTTCGCAGCCAAGAACGAGGCCTACCAGGCTAAACTGCAGGTAAAGACTAGAGCTGCAGTTGAGCTCTATAGGCAGAGAAGAAGGGAAGAACACCGGCTTTTTAGAGAGAAGAAAAAAGAGCATGGAAAGCGCGCGATCGAGGATATAGAGAGGTGCCACTCCAGGAAAGTTGTTCGCAAGTTTTACCAAAGTGTAAAACGTCAAAGCCAAGGATACAAGGCTCGAACGGAATCCTGTCGGGATGAACAAGGAAATATCGTAGCTGAGACACAGCCGATGCTGAGAATATGGAAGAACCACTTCTTCAGTCTGTTAAACGGCGATGGCGAACAACATTCCACTGTCAGGCAGGACGAATTATTTAATATTGGCAACGACAGCGAAAACTGCCAACCACCCGAACTGAGTGAGGTGAGGATAGCAATATTTCAACTTAAGCTTAATAAGGCTACCGGAAATCAAGGCCATCCCGTGGAGCTTTATAAAGCCGGCGGAGATGATTTGATAAGTAACATCAAAGAGTATAGAGCTGCACAGAGTGCGCATCTCATACAACGAAAATTTTCTATGTGGGGTACTGATATTGATACCCCAATGGTCACATTGCTACCCCAGCATAGCCGAGGCATACGATCGATGAAATTTCCACTTCGCACTGACCGTCCGCCTCTGAAACGGCTGCAAAATGTTTAGCTGTTATGCGTACTCTATGTAGTTCTATATACTTTGGCAACATCCACATACTCATAAGCCAAATTTGGTCCGATGAAAGTATGCCTGAAGCACGGAACCTCAGCATTGTTTGCCCGATCCACAAAAAAGGCGAACCTCTGAACTGCATCAACTACAGAGGCACAAGTCTCCTCAACATTGCCTACAAGATCCTATCTGCCGTAATATGTGAACTCTGAGGCTGATAACCAACAACCTGATCGGTACTTGTCAGTGTGGTTTTAGGCCCGGAAAGTCCACAACCGATAAAATCTCCACACTTCGGCAGATCCTGGCAAAAACCCTAGAAGTCCAAATTGATACCCACCACCAATTCATCGATTTCAAAGCCGCATACGACAGCATTTATAGAGACGAACTATACAGAGCCATGTCTAGTTTTGGTATACCGGCCCAACTCGTTCGTTTTGTGTAGGATGACGATGGAGAATTCTCGCTGCTCCATTAGGGTCGGAAAAGACATCACCGACACATTCGATACTAAACAAGGATTTAGGCAAGGCGATGCGCTGTCATGTGACTTCTTCAATCTGATTCTTGAGAGCAAAATTCACGAGCCAACACCAGAGGCGCAAGTTTGCAAAAAATCGGTGCAACTACTAGCATACGCCGACGATATGACATCATTGGTAGGACCCAACGTGATGTAATAGACCAAACGTTTGCTAGTATAAAGAAGGAAGCGGCAAAAATGGGTTTAGCAGTAAAGACGAAGAAGACGGGCAAGACGAAGTATATGCTGTCAACACGACAGGACACACAACATCGACGAATTGGACAGAACGTCACCATTGACAGATAAAACTTAGAGGTTGTGCGGGACTTTATCTATCTTGGCTCCGCTATTAACTATGACAACAACATCTCGTCAGAAATTAAACGAAGAATTACTCTTGCCAACCGCTGTTTCTTCGGTCTAAGAAGGTAATTCAGTAGTAAAGCCCTCACTCGAACTACTAAGGAGATCTTACATAAGACCCTGATCATGCCAGTTCTGCTCTTCGACGCTGAAGCATGAACCGTCTCATCTACTATGAGCCCCTGGAGAAGCGATTCGAAAAAGCGAATCCGTGCGTGAAGAATTGAGAGTCCAAACCTTAGTGCTTCTACATTGACTTGCTCAGTTTTAATAAACTTATTGAAGTCCTTAGAAGTCTGTCCACACATATACCACCTCATAGTAGAGGCAGTATCTGTAGCAGTATTGCACACTTTGCCGTCAACCATTGCCAGCAACATGGTATGCCTAATTTTTGCTTGATTACAATTTGGTTTTCAATGAAATTGATTTCATCTCTGGTAACATCCTTAGATTCGCTAATGAAGCTTATGCGTATAGGCCTGCAAAATCTGGGAGAAGAAGCGACTGGGTTTTGGCATATGACTTCTTTTTTTTGTTCCCCATCAATCATTACCGCAAGTCGCAGAGTCGCAGAGGAACGAGTGAGCTTTGAAAAATATTGGCATCCTCTGAACACGTTTCTAAGGCCGTGTGTCAATTGCGTTAAAATGGGGGTTAAACTTTATCCACTGGCTATTTTTTGACATTTCTGCAGATGCTGTCCATCTCCGTCACCCCTACATTTTAGTGAGCTGTTGAGCAGGTTAAAGTTTTGAAGTCTCTAGTCACCATACTAATGTCAACACGGCCTAATACATTTTCGACATATTTGCAAATGCGTAATGCAGTGTGATTAAGCAATGTTTGCAGTTGTATTTCTGCACAGGTTTCAGTGACTGTTATGAATTTCTTATCATGGTAACATACAGTTTTTGACTTTTTTTTGTCAATGAGTATCAGGGGTAGAGACCTTTGCTGGCACTTTGCATCACCTCCCAATGCTTCCTTGTAAAGTTGAGTTCAACAAATCTTGCTATTGCCTCTTGAGATGTAAATTTTTTCACTGCAACTTGCTTCGCAGAAGAGGAAATCAGCTTACAAAATTCTTTAGTTCTTTGGTGGACGAGTTAGTAACTTTTTTGATTATTTTGGACGCATCAGAATTTCCAAAAGTACGCTGACTTACGATGGCTTACGTTTGCAGCCAACATCAACTCTTCGACTGGTACTTGCTCGCGAAGGTCTTTAGTTTTTCGCCGCTTACTGCAGTCACTAGGCTCTTCGAACGATTTGGATGGTCGCCTTGGTTTGTGCAAGGGCTTAACAAAGGACAGATTAAAGCTTGTTTGAAGCCTCTTTTCATTAGTTTGAAGGAAACTTTCATCTTTTTAGCTCTCAGCAGCCCATTTTTACTTGAATGCGCTCTTAAAATATTTCAAACCATTGCTGACACAACATTTTTGTTCGATTGGACATTTTAAATTTTGGATAAGCTGTTCCTCCAACAACAAAAGTTTTTCATCAGCTTTTTTATCTCTAAAAATCTTTTAGCATATCGTATAATTCAGGTCGGGTAAAACTCTTGACACTATACGATGAATCTGTAATGCAAGTAGGAAATTCTGTCTATATTACCATAAGCTATCATAGTCTTCGAAGTGACATAAAACAAAATGGCGGACAGTTTTATTGCGGTATATGATTGCCAAGAGACTAAGATTTATTCCCATAACAATAGCATAGACCGATCATAACATACCTACAAACGACAAAAACAGAAACAAAATTAGGACTTCATGCACACCGTACGCATACAACAAAATCATGCAGACGAAAAAATCTAAATTTATATCTTATAGTGCTTACACACCGAATCATAAACTGATGCTTTCACACCGAACTCTGACCAGGTTTCGTTTGACATTTCAATCAGCTGTCAATTGTGTTTTGATACTAGCTGCAACATTTGTGTGTGAGAGCTTCTTCTTTTTGTTTTTTTTCTTTTCCAAATCCATTTTATTTTAATTATTCAATCCTGTGAAAATGAAATGAAATATAATATGAAGAAAAAAAACATTTGTTTTGACAGCGAGTTCATCAGCTGTTTTGTGGGACGTGTGGAACACGTGTAGAATCTATGAAAAGGTGTGTTCGTTCCAACAACCTTTAAGGAGATGACGTCTGCGAAGTGGTTTTGAGATGGTTACGCCATAACCTACTTGTTTTTGAGAACTGAAAACGTATGGGAAAACTCGGTTTATGATAAAGGTTTCAGGGGTTTTTGCGTAAAATCAGTTTTTGGTTCGGTGTGAATGCCCTATTAACATCGATTATACCTTGCACTTCCTACTTACTTGCTTACTTAAGTGGCGCTACAGTCCGGAATGAACCTGGGCCTCAACCAAAATGCCTCTCCAATTAGCCCGGTCCTTAGCTAACTGCCTTAAGTGGCGCACTCCAAGTTGGTTGAAGTCGGTTTCTACTTGTGCGCCCCACTTAAGGCGAGGTCTTCCTCTACTGCGTCCGACGTCTGGCTGGGAGTCGAAGACTCTGCGAGCCGGAGTATTGGTGTCCGAAGATTTTTCGAAGAATTTTCGTCTCAAATCGACAAGATTTCTTCATCCGCTTTTGAGACGGTCCATGCTTCAGCGTCGAAGAGCAGAACTGTCATGATCAGGGTCTTATGTAAGATCTCCTTAGTAGTTCGAATGAGGGCTTTACTACTGAATTGCCTTCTTAGACCGAAGAAACAGCGGTTGGCAAGAGTAATTCTTCGTTTAATTTCTGACGAGATGTTGTTGCCAGAGTTAATAGCGGAGCCAAAGATAGATAAAGTCCCGTACTACCTCAAAGTTTTATCTGTCAATGGTGACGTTCTGTTCAATTCATCGATGTTATGTGTCCTGTTGTGTTGACAGCATATACTTCATGTTGCTCTCATTTACTGCCAAACCCATTTTTGCCGCTTCCTTCTTTATAGACCCAACGTCTGCTAGGGTCTATTACATCACGTTGGGTCCTACCAATGATGTCAATACCGTCGGCGTATGCTAGTAGTTGCACCGATTTTTTGCAAAATTGCGCCTCTGGTGTTGGCTCTGCCCTCAAGAATCAGATTGAAGAAGTCACATGACAGCGCATCGCCTTACCTAAATCCTTTTTTGGTATCGAAAGTGAGGTGAGGTCGTTTCCGACCCTGACGGAGCAGCGAGAACTCTCCAACGTCATCCTACATAAAACGGACGAGTTTGGCCGGTATACCAAAACTAGACATGGCTCTGTATAGTTCGTCTCTATAAATGCTGTCGTATGCGGCTTTGAAATCGATGAATAGGTGGTGGGTATCGATTTGGACTTCTTGGTTTTTTTCCAGGATCACCCAAAGTGTGAAGATTTGACCGGTTGTGGACTTTCCGGGCCTAAAACCACACTGATAAGGGCCGATCAGGTTGTTGGTTATCAGTTTCAGGGGTTCACATATTACGGCAGATAGGATCTTGTAGGCAATGTTGAGGAGACTTGTGCCTCTGTAGTTGATGCAGTTCAGATGGTCCCCTTTTTTGTGGATCGGGCAAACAATGCTGAGGTTCCATACTCCAGGCATACTTTCATCAGACCAAATTTGGCTTATGAGTATGTAGATGTTGCCAAAGAATATAGAACTACATAGAGAACGCATAACAGCTAAACATTTTGCAGCCGTTTCAGAGGCGGAACGTCAGTGTGGAGTGGAAATTTCATCGATCGTATGCCTCGGCTATGCTGTTAGCTATGCTGGGGTAGCAATGTGACCACTGGGGTATCAATATCAATACCCCACATAGAATATTTTCGTTGTATGAGATGCGCACTCTATGCAGCTCTATACTCTTTGATGTAACTTATCAAATCATCTCCGCCGGCTTTATAAAGCTCCACGGGATAGCCTTGATTTCCGGTAGCCTTATGAAGCTTAAATTGAAATATTGCTATCCTCACCTCACTCAGTGGTTGGCAGTTTTCGCTGTCGTTGCCAATATTTAATAATTCATCCTGCCTGACAGTGGAATGTTGTTCGCCATCGCCGTTTAACAGTCTGAAGAAGTGGTTCTTCCATATCTTCAGCAACGACTGTGTCTACGATATTTTCTTGTTCATCTCGACAGGATTCTGTTGGAACCGTGTATCCTTGGCTTTGACGTGTTACACTTTGGTAAAACTTGCGGACATCTTTCACGGAGTGGCAACTCTCTACATCCTCGATGGCGCGCTTTTCCTGCTCTTTTTCTTCTCTCTGAAAAGCCGGTGTCCTTCACTTCTTCTCTGCCTATAGAGCTCAACGGCAGCTCTCGTCTTTACCTGCAGCTTAGCCTTGTAGGCCTCGTTCTTGGCTGCGAGCAGCCAAACCAGAGGTTTCTAGCTGGTGGGCGTGAGAAACCTAGCACATCAATTGCGGCTGATCTACTGGTTTGTAGTCATCGTTGCCATTGTTCTTCGAAATTCGATGCTGGTGGTATGGTGTTAATCGAGTGGATTAGGAATACGCGTTGCGCGAAGGTCCTGGCGGTCTCTTGCGATTGCAGTCTTTCGACATTAAATTTTCTTACAGTATTTCTGGATTTTTGTGGCGTGGTCTATATGCGCATTCTAACTTTGGCTGCAACAAGGTAGGGGTCCGAGTCGATGTAAGCTCTTCGGAATGTTCGGACATCCAAAATACTGGATGCGTTCCTCTTGTCTGTCGCTATGTGATCAATTTGGTTGACAGTTCGTTGATCTGGAGAGCACCATGTCCCCTTATGGATATCGAGGTGAGGAAACCGTGAGCTGGCTATAGTGGCATTTCGTTCCGTAGCGAAGTCAATTAGCCTAAGTCCCTTACCAGACGTGTTGTCGTGTAGGCTATGTTTTCCGACAATACTGCTAAAGATGTCGTCTCTTCCTACCTTTGCGTTAAGATCTCCCAGCGCGATTGTAACATCGTACTTCGGTTGTCGCTCATAGGTTTGGTCAAGGAGCTCCTAGAAGCAGTCCTACGATATATCATCTTTTTCCTCCGTTAGGGCGTGAGCGCATATAAGGCTTATGTTTGAGAATTTGGCCTTGATGCGGATTGTTACAATGCGTTCGCTAATATCTTGGAAACATAAGACTTCTTGCCTAAGTCTGGCACTTATAACAAATCCGCATCCGAATAGTAACTGTTTCTACTCACTATAACACGGTCCGCAGTAGATGTCACAGTTTTTCATACTCTCTTTGCCCGGCCCATCCCATCGTATTTCCTGGATGGCAGTAATGTCTGCTTTGTAGCAGTTTAGGGCTTCCGTTCGTTGTTCGCTTACACCTCTGCAGTTTAATGTTCTCACATTCCAGGTGCAGATACGAACGTCGTTTTCCTTTTTTTCGTTCAGACGTGTCGTCAACAATAAAGTCAGACCTTTCCGAGACTATTGGTTGCTTCGTAACAATGGTTTTCTAAATGGGTGGGTAGTTAACCCAAAGTACTCTCGTATAACTGGGGTAAATCTTAATTTGATAACTCGTTTCAAAACTATCTTGGAAGTGATTTCTAGTGGATATAGAATTGTTGCCAATAAATTTAATACTTTCGCCCACGATACTGCTAAATTGTACATAAGTCCGCACGGCTGACATCCCATGTCACCAACTATACAAAAAGTGTTGATACATGGCGCAGAGGTAATAAAACATGCAATTTTGCCTGTAACACAGCTATCGGAGGAGGCAGCGGAGGCTCGAAAAAAAACACTCCAGGCAGTATAGACTGAAATTTAGTCTAAAATTTTCACGTGTTTTTTGTTACAGAGACGTCTCAAACAGACTGTTGTTGAGCTCAAACCCGTATCTTAGCAGCCTTAGAGCACAGCAGCATAAGAGAACCAAACCACTATCCCAGGAGGGACGAACTCTTTTGATCCCAAGCGAATTGCCTATGCCTCTAGAAGACGATAACAACAGAAGTATGGACGATATTGAAGAAGAAGAACATGTAGACGACCTTTCACCTTTAAATTTTGAGTAAACACATTTTCTTTAAAATTCTTCAGAATGTTTAAGAATAAACAATCATTTTTCATAATATTTTGTGTTTCAATTGATTTATTTACAAAAAAAAAAAAAACATAAAATAATTTTGAGCGGTTTTTTCATACAATTATTCCACTGTGCGCTTGCTGAACGTGTGGAAGTTTATAAAAAAAATGTATATCTCGTCATGAAGTCGTCCTCATGGCTGTAGACAATGAAAGAAAGTTTACTCTAATTTACACAAATTAGACAGAGTTTGGTTGTAAATTAAGAAAACATAGCCGCAGCGGTCAGTATCGGAGATGACCCAGAAATACGTATAAGAATCTGTTGACGGAAGAATTGAATTCTAAATATTTCCAACTCGTTGAATCGCAGCCAATCATCAGGAAAAGATGAAATAAGGCCGAGAGACATGTACATAAATACACAGGGATTTAATTAACACATCAGTTAAGGAGTAAGTGAAGTGAATACGATATCGAATGATCGTGCAACAAATTAGATCGTAATGGGCGCGCTGTCAGAGAGACCCTTAAAGATCCTGGCTGTGAATGTAAATTCACTGATTAGAATCGAACGTATAGCTAATCTATTTCAGTTGCTTACAGACCAAAGTCCCGATGTGCTTATGGCTAGCGCAACTAAGCTAAACCAGAAGCATAAATTGACTAAAAGTAATTGCAATATCGTAAGAAGGGACCGACCCAACTCCACTCAAGGAGGCGCGGTCGCTATCTTTATACGAAAGGGCATTAGTTATAAAGGTCATATATAGTGGTGAAGTGCGCCGATTCCGGCTGCTGGAAGCCTGCGTCATATGCATTCCACTCCAACAAGGGAAGCGACTGTATGTGGTAGCGGCCTACGCACCGGAAGCACCTCAGCCTACACTTTTTACAACAGAGCTCGGAAAACTTTTCGAATTTCTAAGACTGAACTCAGTGGAGAACTTTTAATTTTTGGCCGGAGATTTAAATGCCAAACACGAAGATTGGGGAAATCAATTACAAAATCCTCGGGGTAACCATCTTTACGATTGGATGGTCCACTACAATGTTGAATATAGGATCGACATTCTCGCCACAGATAGGCGATCGTTTCCGAGAAGCGGTGCTTCCCTGGATCTTTTACTGCGAGACACAAGACTGACAGTTACTAACAGAGTAGGTCAACACCCGCGAAACTGTTTACGGAAGATTGAGTACGACAGTGATCACTGCGGACTCGCCGCCGTAATACAGCTTCCGAACGAGCTTGTGGCGCTGGAGGAGTATGTGCCTGTGCATTCTTACAACTACGTTAAGATGCGCTGGCCTCGCTTCACCAACGCCTTATCAAGAGAACTTCGTTCGAGGCCCATTTCACCACCAAACAACAGAAACCTAACAAACAACGAAATCGACGAATACTTACAACAAATGGACGAAGCGATTCAACGAACAATGAACAGGACGATACCGAAATACAAAGAACATGACATAACGTCTACGTACAGAAAAGCGACCATTGACGCACTACACAGACAAAAAAGCGGACTTCTGACAAGACTTCAACTCTTGTACAGACGACTGACAAACCCACGCGACCTGGAGATTAGAACACTGGAGGCGTCGATCAAAAACATCAAGCAATTGATCAAAGAGAACTATCGGTTGTCCATTAATTTGTTTTGGAATAACAGAATTCGTGCCGTAAATTCCAGCGACCCGAGTATGTTTCCACAAATTAATAAGATCTTTAGGAGGAAAGGTCATAACGACCTTCCGTGTATTAAGCTCCAACGAACAACTGACAAAACAAACATACTTTTGACAGCAGGAATTGATCCGGGGGAAGCCGTCTTCGACGACGATTTCTATGTTATTGAAGATCCTCAGGATAAAGTGGAGGCAGTGGGGGCTGTCTTTCAGGAAGTGTATAAGGTGAATGATAGCATTCGCCCGAACCGCGTCCTGGAAAACAATGCCCTGCTCCATCATTTCTATCTCCGCAAAGACATAACGCAATGGCGATCTGAGAACCGTGGTTTCACCCGGCTTGATGATGAAAACTTGGCAAACGCCATAGTCGCCGAGCGAAGTGGGTTTAGTCCCCTGGTTATCTCGAAGGTGGAACTCCACATCATCTTCGATTCCATTAAGAAAAAGAAGTCAGCGGGAGTCGATGGTATATCCAACATTGAACTGCGACACTTACCCGTTGAAGCTGTGGACATTTACGCCACGCTGTTCAAAAGCGCGCTGAATAACGCATGTTATCCAGTGCGTTGGAAGACGGCGGTGGTTCCTCTTCTCCCAAAAAAAGGGAAAGGACGGCTCCAAGCCGGCGAATTTCCGGTCGATAAGTCTCATTCCGAGTAGCAGCAAGGTTTTCGAAAAGATTCTCCATCGAGCACTGTTCAAGTGGTCTGATCACAATAATATTATACCGGAGAACCAGTTTGGTTTCAAGGCTGGGCATGACTGTATTCATGCCGCTTCCAAACTCGTCTCTGATATACAATGGAACAAAGCCAAAAAACAGTGCACATGCACCCGTGCACTGTTTTTTTGGCTTAGAGAAGGATTTCGACACCGTATGGTTAGAGGGCCTCTAAAGCTGACCAGACTTGGCATAAGTAAACCACTGCTATGTATGCTTCATGACATGCTGACTGGTAGAACGTTTGTTGTCAAAAGTGGCAATGTAGCTTCTACCACAGAATTTTTCATTAAGAATGGTCTGCAACAGGGAGCGGTAAACTCGCCGATTCTCTTTAGCATTTACACCAGTGATATGATAGGAAGTCCGGCAATTGCGTATGCGGACGATATTATCGCGTAGAGAACAGCGATAAGTCATTCGAACTCTTTTGCAGCGGGACTACGACAAGATCCAGAGATATTGTGATGGTTGGAAGTTGAGAATCAATATTCAGAAATTAGAAACTCTCCTGTTTAGGATAACGTTGTCTAGGGCCTCTAGGGATACGAAACGAACTGGCGAAATCTGGTGATCGTTGGATCAAACGAACAGCCATTGGCGAGTAAAAGTGTAGTAAAGTACCTTGGCATCTGGTTAGATCAGTATCTATATTTCGGAAGACATGTAGATGCTGCTCTGGCGAGAGCTAGGGGAGCATTTGCCATGACAAGACGATTGTTTTATAGCAGTCGTCTTGACAGCAGGGTGAAGGTGATTTGCTACATGGCCCTCATTAGGCCGATGATTGCCTATGCCCGGTGTGGTTCAACGTTGCCCCATCTCAAATAGAAAAGATACGGGTGTTTGAGAGACAGTGTCTGAGGAGCTGCCTTGGACTTCCTAGAGCACCAGTATCTGACTACACAAAATACTATTCCAACCAGGTCCTATACAACGGGGCCAACATAAGCCGAATAGACAATTTTCTGGTGAAACTCATTTGGTTTCACGCTGCAAGAGCGATGGCTTCGAACAATAGTCTCATCTTTGGGGCCTTCTACCCCAATGATGAATATTTTGAGAGTGCGCGTTTAAGTGGCTTTATTCCGCCCGGAGCTTTCCTATATTTGGATAGTCGAGGGCTAATACAGGATAGATCGGCGCTTCCGCTAATCTACCACGTCTTCCGACGAACTGTGGATAGGCGGCTCCTGTACGACCGAGACGTCGTCACTCAGGGCGGAGGAGAGCGCCTGCGGTTCAGCAGGAGTGTGTCCGATTGGGACCGCCGGAGTATGTTGCAACAGGAGAACCTGTTGTGGTGGTTAACGTAGTTATAGTTAGTTGACTTTTGAAAATATATGGCCGACTTGCATAGTTGTTTAGGTTTCTCTTAAGGTAAACAGTCGTGGTGGCACAAAAAAAAAATATATATATATATATACAAACAAAAATACAAAAATATTCTAAAAATGCTTGCTGTGGCTGTTCTAGATCTTAAGTTATATTTAGGTAGATGTAAGTAGCTTAAGTTAGTCGATAAGTAATTTTAATTAGCATGTAAGTTTAAATAAAATAAAAAAAAAGACAAGAAACCAAGTTTTTCTCAAATGTTTCTCGGTAAACATCATTATATTGCTATTAGATTTACTTATTAGATAATATGCCGAAAGGCATTAGAATTAAGTTGTTATCATTTAATTTAGGGCGCCCGCATAGGGCCAGTAAGTTAGTTAAGTAGTTGATAAGTAGGCTAGTTTTTTCATTAATTTTTGTCTAGCATGTAAGTTAGTTTTAAGATAAAGTAAAATAAAAATGAATACCAAAAAAAAAAAAAATCGTGCAACAAAATTGGGATGATCACATACGAATGGTCACGTATCGAATGCACACTGAAAATTGTACCAATCGCACTAGTACAATTCTGCTACATTGATGATTAATGGCTGACAAATGTCAAATTTATTGTTTGTCTGTGAATGTTATGAAAATTGATTGTTCTTTAAAATAGTTCCCAACTTTATAATGGTTGAATCAATGGTTGTATTTTCAGTCAGAAGATGGACATTGTGAGATCATTGAACGAAAACATTCAGCCAATCATTTATCTTTACAAAATCTAATTGTCTTGAAACATATTTCATACCCTAAACTTATTATTAGTGGTATTCATGCAACGTCGGAAAGTCGTCATAAACGTTGAAAACGTGATAAAAGTACGACGTGATAAATTAACTTTGAAAATTTGTATGGAAAATCTTTTCCAAGAATATTTGAATTTTCTCACAGGAATTGGGTGTATTAACTGAGATGGTAAACGTTGTAAGCTTTTGAAAAGCTATTTTGACATTTAATCAGTCACTTTCACACAGCACACGTATGCACTAAACTAAAAAATAGTATGGAGAACGGAAAGAGAACAATATGATCTCGTATGCGATCATAACAATTCAAAATTTATCAGTGACGTATGGCTCGATAACTGATGTGGTAAATCGACCCCAGACTCGTTCTCCAGTGGTGACGAAACTAATCAATCTGAAGGACGATTCTCCAGAGGTAACATACTTGGAATTGATGGCAACGAATGAACTAACGAATGTTATTAAGAAAAGAACAGGAAAGACAGAAACAGAATTTTCAAAATTTGCTTAGACCGTTCATAAAGTGGATTAAAAATAATTCGATTTTATCCGCTGATTTTTTTTCCAATTTTGAATAGACCGTTCATAAAGTCGATTAAAAAATTTATCGATTTTATAGACAGATATTTAGTACTTTTCAATCGACCGTTCATGAAATTGATTGGAAAATGATTTTATCGACAGTATTTTCAAAATTTGCATTAACCGTTCATAAAATGGATTAAAAATTGATTCGATTTTATCGACTGATTTTTTTTCCAATTTTGAAAAGACCGTTCAAATTAATTTTTAGTACTTTTCAATCGACCGTTGATAGAATCGATTGCAAAATGATTTTATCGACAGAATTTTCAAAATTTGCATAGACCGTTCATAAGATGAATTAAAAAATGATTCGATTTTATCGACTGATTTTTTTACAATTTTGAATAGACCGTTCGTAAAGTCGATTAAAAAAATTAATTTTTAGTACTTTTCAATCGACCGTTCATGAAATTGATTGGAAAATGATTTTATCGACAGTATTTTCAAAATTTGCATAGACCGTTCCTAAAATTGAAAAAAATGATTCGATTTTATCGACTGATTTTTTTACAATTTTGAATAGACCGTTCATAAAGTCGATTAAAAAATTAATTTTTATTACTTTTCAATCGACCGTTCATAGAATCGATTGAAAAATGATTTTATCGACAGAATTTTCAAAGTTTGCATAGACCGTTCATAAAATGAATTAAAAAATGATTCAATTTTATCGACTGATTTTTTTTACAATTTTGAATAGACCGTTCGTAAAGTCGATTAAAAAATTAATTTTTAGTACTTTTCAATCGACCGTTCATAGAATCGATTGAAAAATGATTTTATAGACAGAATTTTCAAAATTTGCATAGACGGTTCATAAGATGAATTAAAAAATGATTCGATTTTATCGACTGATTTTTTTACAATTTTGAATAGACCGTTCGTAAAGTCGATTAAAAAAATTAATTTTTAGTACTTTTCAATCGACCGTTCATGAAATTGATGGGATAATGATTTTATCGACAGTATTTTCAAAATTTGCATAGACCGTTCCTAAAATTGAAAAAAATGATTCGATTTTATCGACTGATTTTTTTACAATTTTGAATAGACCGTTCATAAAGTCGATTAAAAAATTAATTTTTATTACTTTTCAATCGACCGTTCATAGAATCGATTGAAAAATGATTTTATCGACAGAATTTTCAAAGTTTGCATAGACCGTTCATAAAATGAATTAAAAAATGATTCAATTTTATCGACTGATTTTTTTTACAATTTTGAATAGACCGTTCGTAAAGTCGATTAAAAAATTTATTTTTAGTACTTTTCAATCGACCGTTCATAGAATCGATTGAAAAATGATTTTATCGCCAGAATTTTCAAAGTTTGCATAGACCGTTCATAAAATGAATTAAAAAATGATTCGATTTTGTCGACTGATTTTTTTTACAATTTTGAATAGACCGTTCATAAGGTCGATTAAAAAATTAATTTTTAATATTTTTTCAATTTTCAATCGACCGTTCATGAAATTGATTGGAAAATGATTTTATCGACAGTATTTTCAAAATTTGCATTAACCGTTCATAAAATGGATTAAAAATAATTCGATTTTATCGACTGATTTTTTTTTACAATTTTGAATAGACCGTTCAAATTAATTTTTAGTACTTTTCAATCAACCGTTCATGAAATTGATTGGAAAATGATTTTATCGACAGTATTTTCAAAATTTGCATTAACCGATCATAAAATGGATTAAAAATAATTCGATTTTATCGACTGATTAAAAGTCGATTAAAAAATTAATTTTTAGTACTTTTCAATCGACCGTTCATATAATCGATTGAAAAATGATTTTATCGACAGTATTTTCAAAATTTGCATAGACCGTTCATAAAGTTGAATAAACAATTAATCGGTTTTATAGACAGATATTTAGGAATTTTCAATCGACCGCTCATAAAATTGATTAAAGAATTATTTTATCGACAGAATTTTTAAAAATTTGCATAGACCGTTCATAAAATGGATTAAAAAATGATTTGATTTTATCGACAGAATTTTTAAAAATTTGCATAGACCGTTCATAAAATGGATTAAAAATGATTCGATTTTATCGACTGACCCAAGCTGACCTCCAGAAGCTTATAATCAACTTTACAGAGGCTATACCATCATAACTTCGGTGATGCGTGTGCATTTTCCTGCATAATGGCTTAATCAGGCTTTTACCCAATTAATCGAATGCAAAATGCCCAACCTCCGCGCGCAAGCCTACAGAAATAATTGCTTGTGGAAATTAAATTTTATTGCTTTATAGAGGAATAACTGCTAGTTGGGTGATGGCATGAATTTGCCGCAGTCGGCATTGTTATCAACGGTTCGGCAGGCGCAAGAAATATTGATTTGGGGGTAAATGAACGAGAGTTGTGAACAAACCGGCAGAGGCGATAAATGTTAGTAACGTCACTTCGGCGAAAAACGGCTAAAATTGTTTGAAATACGGAGTGGGTAATACGGCGAAATATTAAATTGTTTTTTGGCAGTAGAAAATTTAAAAAATTAAACTTTATTAACACTTGGGTAGCGAAAAGGAAAAGCTACTTGCTATAGCATTCCTATCGATGTCGTTATTATGTCCTTCAATAAAGGAACTCACACCGCCTATAAAAGGGTGGTCCCATTCATGTCTATGTGGATGCTTATCATGAGCTTACTTCAAACCGTCAAAGAATCATCTGTTCGTTCTTATATTTTTATTTGCTATTTACTTTATTAATACACAATTTAACAGAAGGTAACTTTTGCTTGTTTTAAGTAGTTTTGGCTATTTGACTCTCCATTTCTCCTTGCCGCATCGATGCGGCTTAGAATGAATACTGCGATACAATAATGAAAATTTTCGCGATACTTTTACCCCTCGGCTGGCCGTTCATGAAGACCGTCATACTTAGTTCGAGTTCAATATCTTGTGGACCTTCCAACGTTCGCATAAGGCTGAGTTCAACTTGATGGCCGCGCTTTGTTGTTCTGTGAAAATGAAAACAATGAATTCTTAGACTTTTATTCAAAAGTTCGGGTTTTTTTTGGGATTCTTACGAAAAGTGATTCTCTGATGCCTTTTCAATGTTGGCTGCAGCTTGTATTCTGGAGACCTTCAGATCAAAGTCGATATTTTCATACCATGTTGGACCACGTAGAGTAAAGAGCACTCTACCTTCAGGCAGGATTGGCAGCTTGGACACAAGGGTTATAAAATTGTAGGTATATGATGATGCTTTACTAAAGCACTCGTCACCTTCGCATAGGTTATTCGCCATTCGACAACGACTGTGGATATACGAATAAATGAATGTTTTATCTATCGGATGGATTAGTGTTACAAACTTTTTCTGTTCCGCGTCATTGATATAACCATAAGGACAACGTATTGTTGTACAGCGATAGCTTCCACGATAATTTGTGCAAATATCGTTGCGACCAGTGCAAAAATTCCCAGTCTCACATTCATCAATATCGCGACATGATTTCTTGTCCAGTGATAGTTCGTAGCCACGCGGGCAACTGCATTCGTAAGAGCCAGGCACATTCACACACAAGCCCATGCAAAGCTTATATGACTTGTGAACCTCGCATTCATCGATGTCACTGCATGTCCGATTGTCTGGGCTGAGCTCGTAACCAGGATTGCAGGTGCAACGATAACCACCCCAGAAGTTGACACATTTCTGCTGGCAGAGACCGGGAATCGCTTGACATTCATCAACATCGACGCAGACTTTCTCATTGGATTGCTGTTTCTGGAAGCCAGGCTTACACTCGCAATAGAATGAGCCAATCGTGTTCATGCAATTGGCGTTAGATGGACACACCTGATGTTTTTCCAGATCACATTCGTTGATATCCACACAACGATTGGATGTGTCTAGCCTATGGCCAGGAGGGCAGGAACACACAAAACCGCCATTTCGGTTTTTGCAAATTTGATTGTTAACACAGTTGTGCTCACCAGACGCGCATTCATCAACATCTAAGAAGATTACGTATGGGTTAGTGTTACGTTATGTTACGCTGTTTCAATCTCTTACCAACGCATGATGTTCCATCTGGGGTTGATTTGTAACCACCACCGCATTGCAGGAGGTTCTGACAACGGTAGGAGCCGTTCGTGTTTATACAGCGCTGATGCGTTCCACATGTGGATGGTATTTGACATTCGTTGATATCTAGTTGTTGTTGTGGTTGCAAGGTAAAAAAAAAATTTTTTTTTTTAATTTAATGACTCGTAAAACAAACGTTCAACTATACCAACACATGCGCCCAAGTAGTTCCGGTGGAATCCTGTCCCGCATGATACTTCCGAGCCTGTGTAGGAATTTTGCATGTACTTCGGCACTGATCTATGAAGTTGGCTGTACGTTTGCGAGGACACATATGTTGGATCCTGATTGTAAACGTAGTCCGGCACCCGTCGAGCTCCATACGCATTACTACCGTTACCAGTGGAAGTTCTATGTGTCGTTGAAGTCGTTGGCGCTGGTGTAGTCGTTGTGGTGGTAGTAGTAGGTGGCCGTTTTCGGTCACAACGAAATGATCCCTTTGTGTTGCGACACTCATAATCCCCGCTACAGGTATGCGTCTTAAGAAGACACTCATCATCGTCGTCACAATTGCCGGTCTCTGCATTCAAAGTATACCCAGTGCCGCAGCTCTGAAGGCGGATGCAGGTGTACGATCCAATTGTATTGTCACAGCGTTGTGTTGGCATGCAGTTGTGGTTGTTTATTTGACACTCGTTAATATCTACAATAAGGATGACAATTGTCATTATTGGAATAAAGGTTATAGCTCCAGTGTACTCACCAACGCAGGCATTTATTGTGGTGTCCATATTGAACCCAATTTTGCAGTCACAGTGATACTCGCCAATTTCGTTTGTACAAATCTGATTACTATCGCATGCGTTCTTATCCGTCAGGCATTCGTCAATGTCTGTCAAAGATTGCTAGTTATGTATGCCAATTGATCAATTCAACTTCAACCTTACCGACACACTTGCTGTGTTTCCATCGGAATCCGGAAGGACATTTCTCAGTTTTTGGTGTACGGCTTACAGTCTCTCGGTTATACCCGGATAGCTTTTTTTGACATTCATAATGACCTGGGTAGTTAAAGCACACCGAACCGTCAACACAAGGATCATCGAGACACTCATCATAATCTGTTGGATTTATAAAATTTATAAACCACCTTATGCCTAATTCGTGAAATCCTTTACCTTCGCATTTTCCTGTTTCAGCCAGGAAAATGTAACCCTTGGTACATTTCTGCAAAAACTTATCCTGACAAGTGTAGCCACCTCGTGTATTCATGCAGGTCTGTTCATTATGTTTGCATTTGTGCGAGTCCTCAAGGCATTCGTTGATATCTATCAGCACCCAGATTCTCATAGAAGATTTTCTTTATCAGGATGATTGTTTTAAGGTAACTTACCTTCACATTCTTCTGTCTTTGTATTGAACCGATAGCCTGATTGGCATTTAGTTGTCTTAACATTAACACACTTGAATCCACCGGGAGAGTTCACGCAGTATTCATGATCCAGACAATTGGCTAAGCCCTTCAAGCATTCGTCTACATCCGTACACTGGCCGGTCTTTTTGTCTTTTGAAAATCCATCAGCACACGTCCTAAATCAATAGATTGATAATACGTGTGTGTAAATGTGTGTCAAAAAAAGCATTTTACGTGGGTGTGGTAAGTTCATCTTCATCGATTACTTCATCCAAGTCATCATCGTCCTCGAATTCATCGTCCATTGAGCTGGGTATCTTCGAGCATGTAACACGATCATCGTTTAATCGATATCCCTTGTTGCACTTGCAAGCGTACGAGTCCTTAGTATTCTCACAGATTTGCTCGCAAAGCCTACCAACTTTGCCAAACTTTTCACAAATATCCTCTACAAAAAAAAACGAATTAGCTTCGTTCAAAGATTGTCATATCAGAGATTCTTTCTTACCATCGTTATCCAATACCAGAGTCCCGTCATCGTCATCATCATCATCGTCATCATCCTTGATATCCGGTAGAGAGCTCGCTTGATTACAACAAATCATATAGGACTCGTCTTTGGCGAAAAAGTCGACAATCGCATCGCTACAATTGTTACCACCTGCGGACACGGCCAACCCTATCTGACATGACATGCAGCAGTCGGTGTACGATGCCGTATTATATTTGTCCTCCCCTTCGCATTTGGAGCCCATGTTCGCAGCCTCTCGTCCGGCTATACAATGGAGCTGTTGCTGTTCACGGGAGCAACAAACGCCCAGAGCTGATAGACACAAACCACGCCATAGCGGTGCTATGGAGTCGACTTCATAGTCGTGATCATTGCAGTGACCAAGCTTCTTTGCGTACTTAGTTCCGGCCGTACAGCATTGCGTTATGTGATTGGATATGTTTGCTGTTTTAAATAAAATTGGGAAGGAATTTAATTATTTTCTGGACTTATAACAATCTAACTGAAGTCAAACCAAAATTGGTAAGAAGGTGGGAGTTACCATAACCTTACATCAGAGCCACCATTGTGTGGCTCATGTTGACATTTTTGGCGCAAAATTCATACCTCTCAAGCCAACGAAGATATTTTACCAATTCTATTTTGTAGCTTAAGGGCTACCCAATGCTGTCAGGTTGGTAAGCCCTAAAAACAGTGTTTACAGGGTGTTTAAGTATCTTTAAATTTTTTTTCGATTTTTCCAAAGTTGTAATGAAAACCGTTTTTTTTTTTAAGAAAACAAACCCAAAAAGTTCTGCTTCGTTGGAGAGAGACTCTATATCCAACTTTCATCACTTTAGATCGAAATTTAAGGCCTAGATATCGATGAGATGAGGTTTGGTGTTGTAGAACGCGGGTAGACTCGAATTGGCTTTAGCTTGCCAATGCCCAGTGGTTGTAACTCTGAATACACATCAAATGTGCTGATTTTTATCCTCCATGGTTATCACGCATCGGGTACTGGCCTCATGCCACCGGATTTGACTTGCTAAACGACAAGGGCGAGTGTTGATAACAAGACTAAAAACAGAAATACTATAAACATAGCCTGGTAAGACTGGTAGGAAATACCCGACCTGTTGCCCCAGGGGAACCTAGACAAGCTGCTTTGACATATTCGGACAACAAGTTGTCTAGGAATCTCAAGGGTAAGTCAGCCCCCTTGAACAGGGATGGTGGCGGATAAACCGAAAGGCCAAAGGTAGCGCTCAATCCCGTAGTGGATAGTGATGACCCCGTGTCTTAGGGGTACCTAATAAAAAGGAACTAGCTCCACAGGTTGGGGGCTGTGCTCTGAGTTAACTACCCAACAATGGAAAAAACCATATGCCTCGGAAAAGACTGATTTTACGAAGATACACGAAAAAAGTACAACGACGTTTGGATCTGCACCTGGAATGTGAGAACATTAAACAGGAGCGGTGCAAACGAACAACTAGCGGAAGCCCTAAACTGCTACTGAGCAGACATTACTGCCATTCAGGAAATACGATTGGACGGGCCTGTCAAAAGGGGGATGAAAAACTGTGACATCTACTACGGACCGTGTTATAGTGAGCAGAAACAGCGACTATTCAGATGCAGATTTGTTATAAGTGCCAGACTTAGGCAAGAAGTCTTATGTTTCCAAGACATTAGCGAACACATTGTAAGAATCTATATCAGGGCCAAATTCGCCAACATAAGCCTTATATGCGTTCACTCCATTACGGAGGAACAAGATGATATTGCTTCTACGAGCTCGTTGACAAAACCTACAAGCGACTACCGAAGTACGATGCTAAAATCGTGGTGGAAGATTTTTACGCAAAGGAAGGAGGAGAAGACATCTTTGGCAGTGTTGTCGGAAAACATAGCCTACATGACAACACGTCTGGCAACGGACTTAGGTTAATCGACTTCGCTATGGAACGAAATGCCACTGTAGCTGGCACACGGTTTCCTCACCTCGATAACCAAAACGGGGAGATGGTGGTATCCAGATCAACGACCGGTCAACCAAATTGATCACATAACGATAGACAAGAGCAACGCATTCAGTATTTTGGATGTCCGAACATTCCGAGGAGCTAACATCGACTCGAGCCACTGCAGCCAAGGCAAGAAAGTGGATATCCACCACGCCACAACAATCCAGAAATGCGGAAAGACTGTCATCGCAAGAGACCGCCAAGAACTTTGCGTAACGGATATCCCTTAACCTCTCGATTGACACCAACCTCCAGCATCGAATGTCAAAGAACAACGGCAACGATTCCAACAAGCCATTAGATCAGCCGCAACTGATGTGCTAGGTTTCTCGCGTCCACCAGCAAGAAACCCCTGGTTTGATGAGAAATGCCTACAGATGCTCGCAGCCAAGAACGAGGCCTACAAGGCTAAGCTGCAGGTGAGCTGCCATTGAGCTCTATAGGCAGAGAAGAAGGGAAGAACACCGGCTTTTTAGAAAGAAGAAAAAAGAGCAAGAAAAGAGCGCCATCGAGGATATAGAGAGGTGCCACTCCAGGAACGATGTTCGCAAGTTTTACCAAAATGTAAAACGTCAAAGACAAGGATACAAAGCTCGAACAGAATTCTGTCTAGATGAACAAGGAAATATCGTAGTTGAGACACAATCGATGCTGAGGATATCGAAGAACCACTTCTGCAGACTATTAAGCGGCGATGACAAACAACAATCCACTGTCAGGCAGAACGAATTATTAAATATTGGCAATGACAGCGAAAACTGCCAACCACCCGAACTGAGTGAGGTGAGGAGAGCTTGGTAAGTATCTTCAAAGAGTATAGAAGCCTTAGACTGCACATCTCATACAACGAAAATTTTCTATGTTGGGTACTGATATTGCTACCCCAGTGGTCACATTGCTACCCCAGCACGCGTTCAATCCCAACCAAAATCCATTTCACTTTTATTTAAAAGAAATAAAAGGTCGCTGTAATACCTAAAAGTATGCACACCATCTTGAATTTCTTCAAATTTAACGAACACAAGAAAAAGTGACTCCCCGAAGCTAGTTCGGACACCACCCATGGAGTTTAAGTCTCCACTACATCCAAAATCTTTCCTATCCTCTCTTTCTTCCCCTTCTCTAACGCTCGTACTATGGTAACATATAAAAGGGTATTCATAACCCCTTGAGTACGTGTAAATTATAAAAAAAAAAAAAAATTGCTACCCCAGCATCAAACAGCATAGCCGACGAATACGATCGACGAAATTTCCCATTCGCACTTACCACAGGCGTCTGAAATGGCTACAAAATTTTTAGCTGTGATGCGTACTCTATGTAACTCTATTATATCTTTGAAAACATCAACCAACTCATAATCCAAATCTCATCGTCTGAAGTATGTCTGAAGAATGGAACTTCAGCATCGTTTGGCCTATCCATAAGGAAGAAAATCCTCTGAACTACGCCAAGTTTAGAGGCATAAATCTCCTCAACATAGCCTACAAGATAATATGTGAACGCTTGAAACGGTTTAACAACAACCTAATCGGCCCTTATCAGTGTGGTTTTAGGCCAGTAAAGTCCACAGCCGATCAAATCTTCACACTTCGGCAGATACTGGAAAATCCCAAGAAGTCCAAATCGATACCCACCACCTATTCATCGATTTCAAAGCCGCATACGACAGCTTTTATAGAGACGAACTGTACATGGCCATATCCAGTTTTGGTATACCGACCAGACTCGTCCGTCTGTGTAGGATGACGGTGGAGAATTCTCGCTGCTCTATCAGGGTTGGAAATTACCTCAGTGAGACATTCGATACCAAAAAAAAGGATTTAGGCAAGGCGATGCGCTGTCATGTGGCTTTTACAATTTGATTCCTGATAGGATTGTGCAAAACTCACTAGCCAACACCAGACGCACAATTTTCCCAAAATCGGTACAACTACTAGCATACGATGACGATATTGACATCATTGGTAGGACCCAACGTGATGTCATAGCCACGTTTTCCAGTATAGAGAAGGAAGCGGCAAAAATGGGTCTTGCAGTAAATGAGGGCAAGACTAAGTATATGCTGTCAACACGAAAAGGCACACAACATCGACGAATTGGACAGAACGTCACCATTGACAGATATAACTTTGAGGTAGTACGGGACTTTATCTATCTCGACTCCGCTATTAACTCTGACAACAACATCTCGTCAGACATTTAACGAAGAATTACTATTGCCAACCGCTGTTTCTTCGGTCTAAGAAGGCAATTCAGTAGTAAAGCCCTCACTCGAACTACTAAGGAGATCGTTCATAAGACCCTGACCATCCCAGTCCTGCTCTACGGCGCTGAAGCATGGACCGTCTTAAAAGCGAATGAAGAAATCTTGGTCGATTTGAGAGGAAAATTCTTCGAAGAATCTTCGGTCCCGTTTGCGTTGACGGGCTATGGAGACGAAGATTCCACCAAGAACTATTCGAGCTGTACAGCGACATACCCCTGGTAAAAAAACTCTGCATTGAACGTTTAAGATGGCTAGGACATGTAGAACGAATGGACGCCAAAACTCCGGCTCGCAGAGTCTTCGATTCCCAGCCAGTCGTCGGACGCAAATTATTTGCAAGAAATTCAATTTTTTTTTGTGTGAAACATACACGTCGCATGCACTCGCAGTCCTGATTTTCACTTAAATTGTCGGTAGACTTAGATCCGTTGTGGTACCACGTGGATCTGTCAACTTTTCTTTATTCGTTGGCCTAGTTGGAGTGACTTTAGTTAACGAATAATGTTTGCTTACGAATGGGTAAGACATCAAAACAAAGGATTCAAGCCTTTCTAGATGAGGGAAAATATTTAGATCGTAGCTGAGTCAATGTTAAAAGAAATTAAAGCATCGCTTCTGCAGTTAACAGGCGATGACGAACAATCTCCCACGAACCATTCAATATTGGCGACGACAGCGCCCCAGACTTACATGAACCTCGAACCGTATCAGAAGCCGATGAAGAAATAAAGACTTGGACGGTTTGAGTAAGACATGAAGAAAATTGTGTGTCAGATTGATGGGAGATGTAGAGCAAAAAAAGACTTTAATACCCCTCTCCGTCAGTGCTGCCAAAAGTACTACAATAGCAGTTCTATGCTGCTAATTTCTCATCGCATACTTCATACTGCCCAAAGGCAAGTTTTACTGCTCACTCGGACAATCCACTGGCAACAATTAAGCTGCCAATTCAAATTCCGATTCATGTATAATGCTCGCTTCGTTGCATCTGGCTTAGTATTGTTGTAAATTTCTAAACACGAATCATTTTGCTAGCATACAGGGTGGGTCATCTATTCGTTTCTTTTTAAATCATAGAGATCCTAGCTATACTCGAAGCTACCAAATCGGCTAGAATATTGGACTTATCACATGACGATATCTCCATTTACATAGATATTTAAGCGGCCACAACAGCTCTGCCATCCAATGTAATAAAATCAACCAGTCCAAATATTCTGGGTGCCAGGACCTAATGACATTCTAGAAAATGAAAATGCAGACGAGTTAGCCAGACTAGGATCTTCCAGCTGCATCTCATTATGTGACAAAAAAAAACAGACAATCACAAAATACACGCAAAGTGTAACAAAATCTAGATGGAAAACCACCAACCCTTGCAAACCACACCATAAAGCTTTAGGACGGATTTAAGCTGTAGCAAATCAGAGAGCTCTGAACAGAGGTTCTATCTCTATAGCGGTGGGAGTGATAACAGGTCACAATCTGTTGGGTAAGAACTCTCATAGAATCAGACTAACTGACTCACACCAACTATGCCGGAAATTCGGAGATCCAGGCATGGAAAAGGACATCACCCACATATCGGGTTTTTCAACAGGGACGGTACAAAAGTTGAGCGACAGGGACAGCAAATGACGCCATATTTCTTGCTGCTCTTTTGACATTTCTCTTCAGTAAGGTTTGCCATTTCATGATGGAAAGATATACGATCCAACAACGAGTCGAAATTATTAAAATTTACAACCGAAATTCGGAGTCAGTGGCCTCAACGTTAAGAGCGCTACGTCCAATTTATGGGCGTCATAATCGTCCTAGCAGATCGACAATTGAGCGTCTAGTGGAAAAATTTGAATCCACAGGCACAGAACAAAATGTTCCCGTGCCAGTGAGACAAAGAAGTGCCCGTAGTGTCGAGAATATTGCTGCCGCTGAGGCTTCAGTTGAAGAAAGCCCAAATGTGTCTCTCACACGTCGTTCTCAAGCGTTGGGCATCTCTGTGACGTCGTTGTGGCGAATTTTGGGAAAAGGTCTTGGCCTACATCCTTACAAGATTAAATTGACGCAAGAACTGAAGCCGCTTGACCACCAGAAGCGTCGTATGTTCGTGAATTGGGCTGAGCAACAACTTGAAAATGATTCGGAATTTCATGGAAAAATCATCTTCAGCGATGAGGCTCATTTCTGGCTGAATGGCTTCGTCAATAAACAAAAAATGCGGTATTGATCAGGCAGCAATCCAAACGCACTCCATGGGTCAACATTGCATCCCGAAAAAATTACGGTTTGGTGTGGTTTATGGGCCGGCGGCGTCATTGGGCCGTACTTCTTCCGTGATGATCAAGACCGGCACGTTACTGTGAATGGGAATCGCTACCGTTCAATGATAACCGAATATTTTTGGCCCCAATTGGATGATATGGACTTGGAGGACATGTGGTTCCAACAGGACGGCGCCACAAGCCACACAGCGAATGCCGCAATCAATTTATTGGAAACCAAGTTTGGAGAACGTGTTATCTCACGAAACGGTCAAGTCGCTTGGCCACCTCGGTCGTGCGATTTGACGCCGTTAGACTATTTCCTGTGGGGCTACGTCAAGTCTATGGTCTATGCCAACCAGCCAGCGACGACTGAACTTCGTACGAATATCGAAAGTGAAATTGCAGCAGTATCGGCCGAGTTATGCTTGAAAACCGTCGAAAATTGGGTTCAGCGTCTGGACTTCTGCAAGCGTGCCTGTGGTGGCCATGCAAAAGAAATCGAGTTCCATACATAATGGCATCGAACGTACTTTCACAGGAATAAAGAATTTGATATCCAAAACCGTTTTTGTTTTATTTAAAAAAAACTTTTGTAGCGCTCTTATTGAAAAAAACTTTACTTTGGGTGTGACAAAGTAGGTGGGTGATGTCAGCGATCAGCAACAGTCGTAACCTGCTCCTTGGTAACTTTTACTACGAGGACTTGGCGTGGCTAGCAAAGATCTCTACAGCACAGATCATATGTTTCTGCTTCAGATCGGGATGGAGCAATTACCCCTTTAGAGGAACAAATGCAACAAAAATCAATTAAGTATCAGTCTTTTCTCCAATGCAACATTCTTTTCAGGTACGACAACATAAGGCTATCGCTATGGGCCGACGTCAATAGCCCATCAAACCTAATGCCTATCTGTAGCTGCTCTCTTGTACCGCTGTCAGAAGATCGATACATTTCCTGCATGAAGTTGCCCTCCTTTCAACTTCAAACTATAGATTCACGAAGCAACATATTGTGTAAGCGCTTTCGGGTTGCCTTGTTTTTAACTTCTGACTCAGATTCAAGCATGAGCTACTGATTGTCATTCTGGGCTGCCCTGTTGGCTTGTTCAGCGTTTAGAAATATTGAAAACATATTTCCAAAGTGAATGCTGTGTAGTTGAAACAGTGCGTTATTTGAAAAGAAGTTTTGGCCGAAATGAAACACCCAACGCGCCTGCTATACAATAGTTTGTGCAAAAGTTCCATATGCCAGTGGACAACAACAACACTCAAGATCCCATTCGTCGAAGAGTGCGCACAGACGAGACTGCTAAGGCCGAAAATGTGAGATTAAATTTACGAACATTAACTCGCAATCCATCTCAACAGCTCAAAATGAAACGCACAAACCTAAGGAGAATTTCGAACCAAGATCTCGGATTATTCCCTTATAGCCGCATAAGGCACCATTTATAGAGACGAACTAAACAGAGCCATGTCTAGTTTAGGTATACCGCCAAAACTGGTCAGTTTGCCAAGGATGACGATGGAGAATTCTCGCTGCTCCATCAGGGTTGGAAATGTGACCTCAGAGAGACATTCGATACGAAAAAAATGTTATATCTCTTTCCTTCTATGTATCTATCTGTCTCTCTCTCTATTGTATAAATGTCTTGAACTGTCCCAGCCGATGGCGTCAGTCGCCAGTGCTGTTACGTGTCTGTAGTTCGTTACATTCATGTGCGAAGTACTGTGATGTCAGTGTCAATGATTCTTGAGAGGATTGTGCAAAACTCCCGAGCCAATACCAGACGCATAATTTTCTAAATATCGGTGCAACTACTAGCATATGCCGACGTTATTGCCATCATTGGTAGGACTCAACATGATGTCATAGCCAAGTTTTCTAACATAGAGAAAGAAGCGGCAAAAATTAGTTTAGCAGTAAATGCGGGTAAGACTAACTTAGTGCTGTCAACATGAAAGGATACACAACATCGACGAATTGGACAGAACGTCACAAATTGACAGCCATAACTTTGAGGGTCTTTCTCCATCTGGGATCCTTTGACAACAACATCTTGTCAGAAATTAAAGGAAGAACTATTTTTGCCAACGGCTGTTTCTTCGGCCTAAGAAGGCAATTCAGTAGTAAACCCCTCACTCGAATTACTAAGGAGATCCTATAAAATACCCTGATCTTCCCAGTCCTGTTCTACGGCGCTGATGCATGGGCCGTCTCAAAAGCGGATGAAGAAATCCTTGGTCGATTTGAGAGGAAAAGTCTTCGAAAAATCTTCGGTCCCATTTGTGTTGACATGCTATGGACACGAACAGTCAACCAAGTACCATACAAACTGTACACCGAAATGCACCTCGTCAAAAACTCCACATTGGACGTTTTAGATAGCTAGGACATGAAGAACGACTGGAGACCAATACTCCGGCTCGCAGAGTCTTCGATTCCCAGTCGGACGCAGTAGAGGAAGACCTCGCCTTAAGGAGCGCGCACAAGTAGATACCGAGTTCAACCAGCTTGGAGTGCATAACTGGAGGCAGTTATCTAAGGAACGGGCCAATTGGAGATTTATGTTGGTTGAGGCCCAGGATCATTACGGGCTGTAGCGCGACTTAACTAACTGCAAATAACTGCATTTTCATCTCGGCGGCTACGTTAACAAAGAAAATTGCCGCAACAGGGGTTCGAAAAAACCGCGTTTTGTTGTCAAAATGGGGATTCATTCATATAGACTGACAGTTTGGTTGGCCGGAGATCTTAACGCCAAGCACGCGGCTTGGGGAAATACAATCGCGAACACTAGAGGTCGACTGCTTCAAAATTGGAGGGAGCAAAATATGATTGAGTACAAACTTAGTTTGTACGCGACGGATATCCCGTCTTACCCGAGAGGAAACTCTTTTCTGGACTTAGGCTTTATGGACAACAGACTTTAACTGACAAACAACGAACACGCGCGGAACTGTGTACGAGCATTCGATTATGACAGTGACCACCTCGGACTCGATGCCGTATTCAGGATCCCAAACGAACAAACTCAACTGGAGGAGTTCGACCAAGTGCGTTCTTTCGACTATCGAAGGACGAACTGGCCGCGCTTCGCCAGAGTTGTAAAGCGAGAATTACGTTTAAGCGAAATCAACCCTCCGACAAACCGAAACCTTACTAACGACGAAATTGACCAAAATTTATTAAAAATTAACGAGGTCATCACAAGGTCAATGGATCGAGCTATCCGTAAGGTACCTTGTTCTGACGATCAGACGGAGAAGTATCGAACGCCAACAATCGATGCACTCCACAAACACAAAAGCAGACTGGTCTCGAGGCTTAAACGGCTGCGTAGACAATTTACTGACAGACAAGACCCGGAGGTTCGGATATTTAAGTCGTTGATCAAAAACCTTAAACAGTTAATATCGGAGAATCACAGACAATCAGTAAATTTGTACTGGGGCAAGAAAATTCAGGCTAAAATCCAGTAGCCCGAATATGTTCCCGCAAATAAATAAAATATTCAGGCGAAAAGATCATAATGACATTCCATGCGTCCGAATTTCCCAAACGACAGAGAACAGACAGACGCTCACGACTGTTGGTATAAGCCCGGAAAGTGTTGACTCGAACGACGGATTTTTCACGATCGAAGATCCTCAGGAGAAGGCGAATTCGATGGGCGCTGTCTTCGAGACCGTGTATACGGTGAACAATCCTGTTCGCCCAAATCGCGATATTGAGGAGAGAGCCTTTCTGAATCACTCTTATCTACGTACCGAACTTCAAGCTTGGCGATCTGAGAATCACGGTTTTACCGTATTCAATGACGAAATTCCTCCAAATGGCATAGTCGCCAATAGCCTGATGCTGTTCGTGCAAAAAGATGAACTCCAGGACATCTTTGTATCACTGAAGAATAAAAAGTCGGCGGGAGAGGATGGGGTCCCAAACGTCGTATTGAGGCACCTTCCGATGGAAGCGGTCGATATTTTCACCACGCTGTTTAACAATGCACTGAATAATGCACATTATCCGGTGCACTGGAAAACGGCGGTGGTACATCCTATCCCCAAAAAGGACAAGGACAAAACAAACCCAGCTAATCTTCGGTCAATAAGCCTTCTGCCGAATGTAAGCAAGGTATTTGAGAAAATAGTCAATAGGGCTCTGCTTGAGTGGGTCGAGGAAAGTAAAATTATCCCGGAAAATCAGTTTGGTTTTCGAGCGAGGCATGACACCATTCATGCCGCGTCGAAACTAGTCTCCGACATCCAATGGAATAAGTCAAAAAAACAATGCACAGGGGCCTGTCTGGTTGACTTTGAGAAGGACTTCGACACCGTATGGTTAGAAGGGCTTTTCTACAAGCTAACCAGACTTGGCATGCGTAAACCCATGCTATATATGATTTATGAAATGCTTATGGGAAAGAAGTTCGTCATCAAATGTGGCAACGTAACTTCGAGTAAAGTCTTTGAAATTAAAAACGGTTTACAACAGGGGGCGGTGAACTCCCCGATATTGTTTAACATTTATACAAGTGATCTTGTAGGTTCCCTTAGTCACGCTTAAGCGTATGCAGATGATCTGGTGGCGTACAGATCAGGTCCGAAAATCGGAGTCATCAACATACTTTTGCAAGGTGACTTCGATCACATCAAGGGATATTGCGACGATTGGAAATTGAGGATCAATTTCCAAAAAAACCGAAACAATTCTGTTCAGGACCCCAGTGCAGAGGGCATTACGATACCAGAAAAAACTGGAAAAAATTGTGCATCATTGGACAGCATGGACGGCCGTTAGCGGTGAGAAGTGAAGTCAAATACCTTGGCATCTGGCTTGACAAGTTTCTGTATTTTATACAAAAATGTAGATGCTTGTCTGGCCAGGGCTAGGGGGGCTTATGTTCTGACAAGAAGATTGTTTCATAGCAGCCAACTTGATTCAAGGGTGAAAGTCATTTGCTACATGGCCCTCATAAGACCGATCATCGCCTACGGTTGTCCTGTGTGGTTCAATATTTCACCATCCTACATGGAAAGGATACGGCTATTCGAGAGGCGTTGTCTCCGATCCTGCTTAGGGTTGTACCGACCGCCAGACTCCGAGTACATAAAATACTATCGGAACGAGGTTCTATACAATGGGGCCCAGTTGAACAGAATTGACAATTTCCTAATTAAGGTGAATCGAAGGCACGCTGCAAGGGCGATGGCTAGCGACAACAGCCTGATCTTCGGGGCTTATTACCCCAATGAAACATATATAGAGAGTGCGCTCATGTCTGGCTTTATTCCACCAGAGGCATTTGTTTATATCGATTCGTTAGGGTTGGTACAAGACACGAACGGTATCCCGGTTTTATACCACCGCTACCGTGACGCGCGTGACAAACGGCTAATCCGCGACGGGTACGTTGACAATGCTCCGGAGCTCCTCCGCTTTAGCACGGCGGTATCGGATCGCGATAGGATCGATGCTGCAAAACAGCGCACTGAATTTTGGTGGCTATATGAGGAAGGTGATTCTGCACTTCCTCAGGACTTTGCGGACTTTTAGTCCAACTCCATAGGTAAGATTTTAAATTAGGAACAAGGTCTGGGGCGGGGCTTGTGCACCATATTGGCGTACAATATGGTTGAACGCAGGCTGCCGTGGGACCGAAAGGCGCAATCAGGATGGCGACCCCTCGGGGCATGCGCAACGAGGGCTCGCCACCCCGATTATTATTAAGCTAGGTTTTAGTAGTTAAGTAGTCTTAAATTAGGTTTAAGTAGTCTTAAGTTATATATAATCTAGAATAAGCTTTTATATAAAACAAAAAAAATCACTAAACAAAGTTTTAAGTTTTTTCTTTGTAAATTAAAATTAAATATAAAACCAAAAAACCGACAAATCTAAGCCTAAAGGCAAAATAAACAGCTAAATATAAGCTTACAGCGCCCACTAAGGGCCGATAAGTTAGATTAAGTAAACCAGTTATTGATAAGTAAGATTTAAGCATTTTTGTCTAGTAGTAAGTTAATATTTTAAGTAAATAAAAAATGAGTTTCAAAGTTAACTGCTAAGAATATCGATTGCCTATGCCTATGCTGATGATATCGCAATCGTTGTTAGACACAAAGACTTGCATTTAGCCGTGAAGATATTGCAAGATGAATTCAACGCTGTATCTGAATGGTGTCATGATAACGGTCTAGTGATAAATGTAGAAAAAACTAATGTGATGCATATACGGACT